>JAQGAK010000956.1:0-45340 GCA_034696945.1 Lipothrix lubbocki | reverse complement strand
ACTATTAGTTTTAGCTATTTTTGGGTTTATCTAAAATAGTACGGTTCTGGGCTCTCCGAAAAAGTCTGAAATTACTGGTTACTAAATATAAAAATGTATTAAACAACAGAAAAAAAAATAAATGTGCATCCCAAGTAATAACAAATTATTTAAAAATAAATAAATCATCCCTTAAATTGCGACCATAATAAAATTATATTAATAGCAAATAATAAATAATTAAAACTTTGGAACCCCTTCAATAAAACGTTTTTTTGGCGATAAATTCCACGATTCTGCCAGCAATTCGCGGACTCCAGCAGCATTTGAGCATATCGTTGATGCTTCGCCATCAAAAAGTACCAATTTCTGTATGGAAGGGATGGAAATTGGTACTTTAGTATCCTTCGCTGAGGATATATTGTGATGTTGATTGGATTGGAGAGATAGGATATTATTGGAGATTGAGGCCGGATGACGGGATTCAATTGGTGCTTGGTTTGGAATGTTTCGAATTTTGAAATTGGCGGGGTTGACGGCAATTCCGGAAAAAGAGAGTTCCTGTCTCCCCTTGCGTGCCTGCACCTCTTTGACTTTCCTGCTGCCTCCCATTTCATGTCCGCACACTAAAAGAATACAGAGGAGATTTAGAGAAAAGGCACAGCTTTCAACCCTGCGACGATAGACGGAGTCAAAAGTTAAATCATTATTTCATGACCTAGAACCTCCAATTTCAGCTCTATAATAATTCGGTGACAAACTGCAAGGGAAATTTAATAGAGGATCAGCATGGGGGGTATGTTATATAATATTCATTTAATATTATTTATCTTATTTCTAGTCCCATTTGGATATTTCGGATCAAAACAATTATTGTGTTTCTCATTTCTACAGATGGATTCACGTATTTTGTTGGGTTATATGTGTGTAATAAAATATAAATAATGTACAAAAATTGTTTGAGTTTGTTGTGCAGGTGGGATTTTTATTAGGAATTTAATTGAAATTTAATAATAATTAAAAAAAAAAATTTGCATTGGTTAAGCAACAAGATTAAATGGAGTATAAGAGGAATTTATAATGTTAAGGTATATGGGGGATATGCTAGTTTATTAATTTATAATTATAAAATTATTAATAAATCAACTATATTTTGGTTTGATTTAGACCCCGTACCAAGGAAGAAACGCCGACTGATCATTGACTCCTTGAAGGCGATACCGAACTCGGAGTTCAAGAACCAACTCCAAAACACGTCGGATATTGTAGGCAAAATAGATCTAGCTCCGGCCACCAAGAAAGCTATGCATTATTTAACATACGGAGGTGTAGGAAAATTTTTTGCATATCCCGGTAAGTCGTCATGTTTGTGGTCGTGATCAATTATTTAGATTTTGGATTATGTACAGATCTTATATAGTCGTTGTGGAATAATAACGTGGCAAAGGAGACGTTAAATGGATTTAGTTATATGGGAGATATAATGGGAGATATGTTTTTTGGATTTGCAGGTCGGAGGATTCAAAGTTCGGCTTTGGCGAAGATGTTCTTCCGTCATTTAACCATGGTGACGGAAGTTAAGGGCCCTGAGAGCAACACCCTAAAACCTTTAGATCCAGAATTAAGTAATTAAACTTCTGGAATTAGAAGGACATATATTTATATGATAGTTAGAATATTTATAGTATAGAAGTATTACAAGTATTGTGTGGCGTGAGTTGGAGAAATGTTTAGATAATGCGTATGCGAATTTATCGTGTTTGTATTTAATACGAAGTAGGAACAAATTTGATTATAGTTTTAAATTTTGTGCGTCGTTTTATTCTTGAATTCTGCCTCTTTCAGAAACACCCGAATATTATCCCCAAACTGTGACTGTGAATAACGGGATGGTGCATCACATGTTTGGTGATGCAGTAGCAAAAAGGAATGCGAATTCGTTTGATTATCTAATCAAGGGGATGCACATTCGACCAAATGTAAGTTAACCAGTTAGACGAGAGGGAAATATTAGTATAAAAACGCTTACACATAATTTTTCAAGAAGAAAACCTGTGTGTAATTATTAATAATTTACAAAATGGCAGTGGCTTTTGCAGAGGTGTGTATGTATTATAATTTTCTTTCAATAACGTTTAGGTACCACGAGCCAAAGATCGAATTAAGAGAGACGTGGCCATGGCACCTGTTTCCACAAACTCGCTTGCAGAAACGTCCACGAATGTTCCAGTACAATTCGAAATTGTGGGTAGGTCTGATGATCATAACGAATCGCTGGGATTGCCATCGGTCGTGTACGCACCTATAGAAGGAGTGTCAGATGAAACCATGTTGGTTGGTATTGACTGCAACTTTGGTAGTACAAATAAAATTGCTGGAGATATTCAAATCCACAATGTATCGGTGATGCACGAATCCTCACAGTTAAAGATGGAGCAGGGAGTACAAGAGGAAAATAATTTAGTTTATACTATAGCTGCTGATAATTCTGTAGTTATAAAATCTGAAGAAGGCGGTCTGGAGGACAATGTATTGTATTTTATTACCTTATAAATACTCCCAAGATGTTGAGCTGTACATACTTTCGTCGTTGTAAATAAGTCGTTAATGGATAAGCTTGAGGTTGTCATGAACAAATACGATAATGCACTGACGATTCCATGATATAATATTATCATTTTGTTTTAAAAATTATAAATCCCTTGCGTTTTAGTTATTCCTGATACGTAATTATTTAATCGAGACTTGAATACACTATAACTCAGGTGTATGTTTTATTTTCGTTAGTTTTAGACCATCACAGGAATTATTAAATTAATTATAATTCAGTTTGTTACAATTATGTTATTGTAGATTAGAAGTATTTCAATGCTCTGTGTACATGAACCAAATTGTTCAATTTGTTAAACATTACATCTACCTTCAAATATAGTTGTTTGAATTCCTCAACGAAGGCAAAATCTTATTATATTATTATATGTCAAATGGTCAGTTCTGTTTTACTACTGTCTATTCCAACATAAACTTACTGATTTAAGTAATAATCGTCGTTTTAATTCTCGACGGTCCTAAATTTTGCATTTATTGCTTAAAATTTTGTAAATCCCTACTGATTGTCGACTAAAAAGTTTGCTTTTAACCTCAATTTTATGTCAGCAAACCTTTTGCCTATAAACCGTAGGTTAATTATATATAAACTACTCACATGATACTACATCACATGTACAGATGTGGTTTACTGCAGTAGCCTAAAGAAGACTAACATTAAGAAAATATGTAATTATCAACATGTATTAAATGAATTTAAGATTCATGTCGATTCCGGTTGTACATATATGATGATAGAAATTCCTTTTACTGTCTCGAAACTCTATCTCGTGCTAATTCCTTGCCTTTTGGTACGTATTACACATTATATAATACATTATTATTATGAAGACACGTAAAAAATTACATCGTTAGCAAGCCTTAGAACTAAGTGTGAAGTTTTTGTGGAATTGTCATTTTATACTAATGTAATGTATTTGAACGTTAATAAAACGAGGTGATTTTCCGCCGCATTTATCTAAGAAATATCTAAAGCCAAACCTTTATGATGAAAACTAAAAGTTTTTTCACGTGTATTTAATTTTATCACCGCTATCGTTACTACAAAAATATGAATGCTTTGATTTTTTCGGTGCAACATTTTTTAATATGACCAGAAATACTATAGAAGCATCTATATGTATCTAGTTATGCTTCTATTTATATGTTCAGATTAAGATTAAATTAAGAATAAGACGAAGTTAAGTAAGGATGTTGCGTTAATAATTGCCAAAAAACTGAAATGGAACAAAATCTGTGGGTATTGATTACTTTATTATATCTTAACAATTCCATGCCCATAAAGTTCATAATGATAATAATAACATTAAGGATATAACAGAGTGCAATTGGTTCTCTGGTTTTTTTTTATGTATATGGGCTTTAAACACGTCGATTGAAAACGATTACAACTTTGTAATCTTGATAAAGTTGTTTTTTTATCAATAATAACAAAATTGACAACAAACACTGTAATGTAAAAAGAAGGGAAACATATAACAACATATATAATGAACATGTAAAGGAAGAATCTACTCAAATACATTTTAACTGTAAGATAATGTCCTTACAGTTATATGTATCTTTATAATATCCATACTAGTAAAAAGGATTAAGGATTTTATATTGTCAGGATTGCAGCATTTTTAATCGAAGCAAATCTTTATATATAGAGACGAAAAACTTTTGACGACACTATATATATATATATTTTATATATAATTAATTATGCGAAGATTGCAATCGTTTATCATCGACTGGCCCTTCGCTCATCATCATCATCTTCTTCTTCGTTCGCAATATTACATATTTTATACTCACACTATAAATACATATTATACATTTTTCACAAACAGGACAAAGTATGTAATAATTTCTCACGAGTGCGAATCATATACAGATATACACATATAATTCACAAGATAAATATTTCGTCTCGATTTCTTCTCTACAACAATATTGTTTTTTTACATATATAGAATCTATAATAATCATTACATTTCAAACGCACTGGTTTTAATTTTAATCATAAATATTGGACTTGCCCTACATACCTCAGTCTGCTTTAAAAGATCGCCGGTCGACGGCTAAACATTTGGATGCGACTGAAGGGGTTTAGGGGAATAACGAGATGCATTGGTTTTTTTTAGGAATAAACTCTCAATATTGAGCTAACAACTTACTGTAATTATTGTAAAAAATACACAAACATATAACGAATATGGAATCAAAAAATTAGTAAGACACTACGGTACTTTGGAGCTGGAAATCAACAACCGTTGTCCATTGGACTCACCTGATTGCTCTTTTTTTTATATACATATCGTTTTTTTAATTATTTTTTGTGTTATTATTTTTATTTTCTGTCATTTCATTTTTTTGTGATTTATTATACGCTCTATGTAGTATAATGACTTACGGCTCCTCTCTTCTGATATTTTTCGTTTCACCCCCACGAATGTCATCTTTTTTTGCTTCTTCAAAGATACATCCGTGGAGTCTGTGCATACTCATTTTTTATTACATCTTATTTTATATAGTTGAGGATTTACATAATCTTCCCTGATTTTATATATAGTTATAAGGATTTATATAATATTCCCAACTATACAAATACACGTACGCTTTTGTATTATAGAGTTATTACACAATTTAATTTATTCTGTGCGGACTTTTAATAATCAGGCATAGGCTTGTATAGTCTTTAACTGTGTGGATTCTAAAGACTCAATTCATATAATGTGTGTCGTAATGTATATTTTAGTTTTTCCAATATTTTTTATCAAGGATTCCATTCTTTTTCTGCAGGGACTCAATGTCAACTTTTGTAATTAGAACCTTCTTCTTCTTATTCTTTCTATTTTTATATAATTTAAGAGTGTGCACGCAAATAGCTTCTCATCTCTTTTCCCTTCAACAACAGTATGGACGCATGCATGCAATTTTACATATTTTATGTAGTATAGTATTTTATAGTATATAATTTTTATGATTAATTTTCTTTAATAGTTTTGAGGTACTTTTGCACTAAATTTTTCAACCGTTTAGAGGCAGGGAGGAGAAATACAGGGATTAAAGTTTCGAATAGGATGTATTTTTTTTACTATAATATCTCTTTTCCTCATATATATAAGTATAGAGTTTTCATGTTTTATACATACATTGCCCATATATGTTTTAGTTGATATCATCTGCTTATTACAATCAACGAGTACAGTATTATAGTCAATTAAATTATTAACTGGCATATATATACAGTAGTCAATCAAATTTGTCAGTTTTTCAAAGGATGATTTTTTTAAAGATTGTTCCTCATCATGCGGGTAGTTAAGGGTAAAATGCGAAATTTTTGTGTCGTATTTGAAGGTATTTGGGAGTATTTTTTTGGGGGTATGTTGAATGTAAAGATTTGTGTGGGGTGTTTGAGGGTGTTTTGGGTGTATTTGAAGATGATCTTTGGATATTTTAAGATGTGTTTGGGGTTTATGAAGGTGTGTTTGGGGTTTATGGAGGTGTGTTTGGGGTTTATGAAGGTGTGTTTGCGGTATTTGAAGGTGTTTTGCACGACACTTTCGGCATGCTTTAATATGAACTTGGATGTATGTAATATTATTATAATTTTCCATCCCACGCAGTGAGAGATAACATTTTATAGGTATGTATATTATAGCTGAATATGTGGGGAGAGCGAATGTAGGGTATAATGGAGATATATGAGCGAAATTTCTCTTTTATAGTCAATCTACAATATAATATATATATATATACATATATAGAAGCTTTCCAATTGCTTTAGTGCATGATACTGTTTGTTTATATTTGTTATTTTTAAGGTATTTACGTAATCTTTTTACTTCCTTTGATTATCAAGGGGATTATCATGTTTCACGATTATATGCAGAAATGGGTGTATGAAAATCTGTTTCAAATGGGGAAATCGTTTTAAATGGAGAAACCTGTTTTAAATGGGGCAACGTGGTGCTGTAGCTAATTTTAAGCTTGTAAAGTTGCTGTTATTGTTGCCGGCGCTGGTTAGGTGGGATGGACATAAATATTTCATGTATTTATACCTTCTCCGACAAAATCTTATATGTTGCATAAAAGTTTCTCCTATCTCTAATATCTTTATCCTGCAGTGTTGAAAACACATTTTTTTAGAATGTAATTATTATAAATAGTCGGTTAAAAATTACTGGATATACTGATCATGATTAAGTTTTTTTATAGGAAACTAAAACCAGGAACCACTCCCTAATTTTGATGTTAGTCCTCCCAGTCCTTTGCCAACGATGCTTCCAACTTTCCCAACAGCACTGGTAGTAGCAGCATTTAATTTAGCTGCAATTCCATCATCGCCACTCGACGGCATTGTTGTTACCTTTGGTCTCCTGTCAACTTCGTCATCACCTCCATCGCCATTTCTGTTGAATGAGTGAAATATTTTAATTTTGCGTCATTTATTATTTTTAGATTATTTATTTAAATTAAGATAGTCAGTTATGAAACGTCGGTTATAACTAAGATTTGTACAAAAAAACATAACTTCTGCAAGATTTGTAATATTTTAGAATCTAGTGCTTACTCTCCATCGTCATCTCTTCTGGAGCCCATGGTTAGAGCACAGGTGGCGTCTTCCGTGTTCATTCGTTGAGAAACCGTTTGGTACGTTCGACTGTTGAGCTTATCTTCCATGACTCCTTGGAGCTCGAAATGGGAATACAATTTCTGAATGAGCAAACACAAGCACTCAATTAAAACGAAATCGCGTACACGAATTCACCGGATCTCTCCATCTCAAAAGAATGAGGTACTTACCCGTACAACATGGTAGAGACATGTGCACTGGTATGGATGCAATGAATGGTCTAGCCTTTCGGAAAGCCAATTGCATAACATTTGCATCTGACTTGTGTACCATAGCTGAAAAACAAATTACATGGTTTACTTGCTGCCGTTAATCCGTGCATAAATTGCATGGCAGTTAAGTCAGTAGACATAAGCGATACCTAAATACGCTGGATTTCTCATCTTACCTCAAAGAAATTTAGGATCCAAATGTCATCATTTACTTTATTTCGAATTTGATCAATACAGTTACTGGTAAAGTTTACGTAGGATTGGCCCAGTTCCTTCCCAGACCCAGAGACATTCTGTAAAATTTACAACAACATCAGAATCCAAGAATAATATTAAATTCTAATAGTTGAACAAAGTACGTCTAATAAAGGAGGCGTATATAGTGTACTTACTGTGAAACTAAGAATAGAGCCAATAAGACTGCCTTCGTCGTAGCGGGATAGCTTGGATAAGGTACTCTCAAGCACGGAAACTAGTTTTGCGATGAGACCCTGCGTCATTCCTGCCGAAGTTTTCTCTATCAAGTCGTCAATTTTTGTATGATATTGATGCTGCACGGAGTAGAAAAAAAGTTTTTTAAAGAATTAGTTTACAATGGAAAATATAAATATCTGCGAGATGTATTGATCGTTCTGGAACTGACTGAAGTGTGTAATTGTTTTTTAAACTTACTACATCAATGCCGTCCACAGCACATAAATTGAAGGATTGATTTTTAGCGTCTAGGATTACATTGATCATGGCACACATTTCAGTTGGGATTACATAGTCTGTTGAGTTGAAAGTAACGCCTTTCTTTAACCATTGTTGAAAACACGTTTCCGTCCTTTGAATACAAGATTCAATCATATCACAGGCCATCAATTTTAAGCGTTGCTCTAAGTGGCAGCCAAACTCCGGGTTGGGCCAATGGAGTTCTCGAATAAATTTTTGAAGAGCTTCTAGTTTCCAGAAGAGATCTTTCGACGTAGCACAACCATTCCTGTTGAAAAAAATATGAACACGTTCGTCAGGTAACCATCAACAACGTGGCTCATTTGATGTCAAAATCTGGGGAAATGCCCCTGAAAATACAATGACCCATCATCTTGACTTATTCCTTACCCTATGAGTTCCCATCGTTCCTTTTCGAATCCCTTATGAATTGACTGAGCAATAGACGATTCCATCAGGTCCACGTAACGTACCACTAGCGGAGCAAACGTATCTTGTAAGTGTTGATGAAATCGACCATTTTTGAGGTTATCTGCCGGTACAAGAAATCAAAAATTTTAATCTCTTAAAGGGTGGACATTTCAACCAGCGCAACTTTTAAAGAATTGCTGTTTGGTGACGCTCAATCATCACCACCCCATGCAGGAATTGTAATACGGCTCAGAGAAAGCAGTACCGTCGCTACGTAGATAATCATTCAGAATTTGGAAGAGTGGAAAGGCATCCCAAGTGTCAGGCGGTTGCTCGGCCAACACCTGGTCCATGTCAACGGCAAAAAGAGACCAAAAGATTTCCGCATGTTCCACGAGGAGATCGCTGAACCATGCAAATGCCTGTAATTTAAGAATAACTTACAGGCTAAGTACTATATTACTTGAGTACATAGGTGATAATTATATATAATGCGGAATGAAGAAGAAATTTTTTGAGAAAACATTTTTTTTCCTTTTAGGCTTTCTCGGCTGTACTATTATTAACGTGCTTTACGAAGCTCTCTCAATCTCTTCACATTGTCCCTATGTTTCCAGCACTTACTTAGTGACCTTGGTTATTGACGGAGAGGATTGAATCAATGGATTTTTATAACTGGTAGTCAATGAAGAACAATTAAGTTTTAATAATTAATTATTATTGTTATACACGCAGATTTATTGTTCGATACGATTAGTCAGCCTTTGGGACATTAAACATGTTTCCATGTTTTCAAAAAATCTAAAATCCCAGGCAAATAGCCAATAATTTTAGTAGGACGTTCGGAACACTATAGAATTGAACACATATATTGTTAGATTTCCTGTTTGCATAAAGACCACTGTTAGAAAATTTTTAAAGCTACAGAACAGTCATATTTGGGTCGCAAAATTGGTCATGCAATCCTAATGAGCATAAACCAACTAATTAGTACACATATCTTTCAAATTAAATCAAACTGACATTAACATTTTGTAATGATAAGTCTCGGTTCCTTATCACTCTGTTGGCCAGGCACCCTCCATTTAAAAAGTCCGTCGTCGAAAAAATCATTTCCTAAACGGAAGGTTACTGTTCCGGCCACAAAGTTAGTAGTATTAACTGAGGAAAATAACTTTTGAACATTTAGAATTAATTTCAATAACAAATATTGTAACACTGCCACGGTCACATGTGATTTCTATCATCTCCTGATTTTGTTTACAAAAATTCGATAGAAAAGCAGTTAACCCTGTACAAAGAACATTGACTACAAGAAGTTTAACAACAGGGCACATTGAACATTTAAGCTTTCAGTATTACCATGCCCCGCTAAATAGCGTGAAACCAGGAAGTAACCAAGAATATTATTTTTTAGGCACAATAATATAACATCCAGCGCACGGATAATCACAGGGATTTTAGTACAAAACCATTCTGAAAGCGTTAGTATCCATAATGCAATAATTAGGTATAGGATTTCAGCCTTGAAACACATAGGTAATCATTACCACACATCAAAATAAAATTCACCCACTGCGTTTAACTTCCTTGCAATAAAATATTATTAATTATTATTTTAAATAAGTACACTTATAATCGCGGAACTCCGCTCATTTCCAAAATAAGCACATTTTGCGATCGAAGGGGCATTCCTCAGATTCATCGGAAAGTGCACGAAAACAGGAAATCTCTCAATGTAATTGCGTTCTCTTCGCAACTCATTTATACGATAACAAAAGGCATGGGAAACAATAACATTTTATTATATAGAGGAAAGAAAGAGAGAGCTATAGAATGAGAGAGAGAGACAGAGAGAGATAGAGAGAGAGACATTGAACGAATAAATATACATAGCAACGAGGACTCGATAGTGAAGATGTTTAGAGGCAAAGTGAAAGCGGTACAAATGATAGTGGTGAGCAAAGCGATGAGAGCGAAAGAATAAAGAGAGAAGAGAAAAATGGTGAGAGAAGTCTGACTTACTTTCTCCTGCATTCCATGGACCATTTAGCATTTGATGGATAGGAGAAAACCAGGTTCACAGACAACACATTCAAGGGAACAATTACAGAATACATTCGTTAACAACTTTTACACCGACAGCTAGGTACATACAATTCAATTTGTGAATAGGACACCAATCCTCACCAGTAGTGTATACATGTTAATGAGTGCTCAGGGTCTTTTTGATCTTTCTTGCATATGTTTGTGTATACTTTAGTTGTCTATTGTAATAGTTAAAAAGTATTTCTGAAGCTCCGCTGTACTTTCTAAACATTTTGTAGTTGCAGGTTGTAAAACCCAAAACACTCTAAAGCTCAATTGTTGTATCTATGTAAACTTATGTATGGATGCAAGCATACAAACGTACACCTGCATCTCAAAGCATACCTTCAGAATGTAAAATCTGCTATATAAGGTGTCATTGCCTACAAGAAAGTCCATAAAAGAGATACTAAACAGTAGATTAAAGTACTCGTTACTCTAGTTTCTGTTTTGTTACTTTGCCATTTGCAAGAGGTTCCTGATATAAGAAAAGACAGTAATAGCTAAAATTGAAATTCATAGTACATTGAAGCCAAATTAAAAGTGAAGTTATGTGAACTGATTGTGTCGCAAATCCACTACTAAACCAGTTAACTGTTTAAAAGGTGCTATTTATTCCAATGGACAAATTCGTACAAATGTTATTACCGAAAACATGTGCTGGACATTATAAAACCTATAATACTACTAGGTACGGTGTTGTTTGTTTTAAGACAATATTTCTACCTTTTACGGCTACTACTAATACTCAGATGTACACAGTGAAAAGCCAGAAATAATATACAGCGTCATAATTTTATCTGTGTACCTCAGTTGTGTATACGGTTTTGGCGATTGAGTGAGAGTGACAACAATTGCAAACCAACAATCAGATCCATATATACATATTTTAAGTATAGAACGGCCATATGAAAGGGTGAAGTTCATTCATTGCTGTTAAAGAAGCGAGGGAGGTGGGGGCAATGGGAGACCAGGAAAGCATGCAGGAACGTATTGAATGCATATAACCTAATGAAGGTGAGTCTTGTTTTAAAACATCATCGTATGCAGTCTAAATCATGTACATATGTTGGAAAAGTTGGAAAAAGTATAACGGATTCACAAAAAAAAATTGTATGGATAATTTAAATATAAAAAATGCGAACAGTGAGCATTCCCAAGGTTTCCAGTAGTGTGATTATCACATCTGAGATCAGGCAACGTCAATAAGTAATAAGGAAAAAATGGATTGTTAGTTTTAAAAAGCAGATTCTTTAAAACATGAAAAAACAACAAAATGCTAATTTTTTCAGGTGGACAATTAGAATCACAATATTCAAAAAATTTAATAGTAGTCGCAAACGTTGTCATTAATTAATACAAAAACTATGTATATTAAAATACTTGAGAGAAAAGCAAAGAGTAGAAATTCTCAAAATTAAAAAGACAATGCATATTATTGTATTATTTTTTGGGGAAAATATCCTTGTCAAACAACGACAAAAAATAATTTTTAATTATTTAATAAAAGAATGTTCTGACTTTAAAATGAGCTCTATATATTTAAACAAAATCCCTATATAAAAACGTGTGTAGATGATTGAGGGTTTGGGAGAAGTGGATGATGTTCGCTCTATAGGTTTTTCTTTGTAATTTCTATACTCCTATAGAGTCTACTAATAAAAATGTTGAAAAAATTACTGGTGGTTTTCAAAAAAGTCTGTGCCTAACACACTAAAGTATATTGATGAGTGAATGATTTGAAATGAGTGATGAGATGATGGAATTTGTAATAAACTCACCCCTTTACGAAAAGCCTGTTAACACGCAGAGAGCACAGTGTTACACAAGGGATGGATGGATTGCGATTTGGTTGGAGAGAGGAGAAACCAAATGGCCAGCACGAGGGCACCACCGAGAGAGAACAGTCAAAGCACCAGAAGATAAAGATCAACACGTCAGACTCAGACCTCATAGACACATTCACAGATGAAGAGAAATAATATCAAAAGAAGGAACGAGTCGCAGTCAGGAAAATTAGTAACATCAATTACCCGCAACATCATGTACAACAAAGTCGTCTAGTCATTAGTGGTCTTTACTTTGGAAAAGGTATTAACAACGGAGAGGCACATTTCTCAAGGGTATAGAACAGTAAATGAACACAAGATATCAACAAAAGAACAAAAACAAATTTCCTGGATATTCATTGGAGTATAGTATCCAGTTGAATAATGTACATATAAACAAAATCATAGACGTACAGGCACGCGACTCACAGTAAATCTATATAAAACGCGGGGGCACAAACAGGAACGAACAATAATATGTATGTTTCCTACTTAGATGGCTCACACAAAATAATCGTTCTGTATGTAATTATTAAAAACAGGTGAACGGTGATCCTTTTCTTTTTACATTTTCGCTTGCTTTTATCATCAGCCTCGTCGGCTTCATTTAAACTACATTTGTTTTCGGTAGCCCTTCATATCTTACCTCCGCATAATGATCTTCGTTTTGCTGCAACAAGTTCACACACAACTCCGACAACTGAATCAGTTCCTCAAGTCTCCTGCTAGGAACAAACTCTTGATCCTCTGGACCCATGTCGTCTGTATCAAATATTTTGGATGATATTACATATTACCTTGTTTTTTATATTACATGCACATTTAACATGTTTTGACAAGTATTATTAACATGCACATTAAAACAAAGCAGAAATAAAGATTTGAGTTATTTAGACATAATTTGAACGTACCTTGCACTATTGGAGGCGGGACTGTAGCATCAGATTATATCAAAACAATTATTATATGGCAATTGTACGAGCTCATTGTTAGTCATCTAGTTAGTACACCCTTTAATGTTTTCATTTATTTACTCTTACCGTCTATTTTGGCTTCATTGGAAAGCTGGTCGTAATTTACGAGAGCTGCATTTTCCAGGCACTTTTTAATAACACTCCTTGTTTCTTCAGGGGGTACAGGAGTAACAATATCCTTCATAAGAACCTGTGCACAAATTAAGTATTAAAATGTGCATATAAAATATGATGGTTGTAAAATTTGCATTCATTAAGTTGTGGAAACATTTTATGCTAAGACAGTGAAAGCAATATGAAAGCAACTGTATTTTCTATTCACAATAGACGTATTCAATTAATGCACTCACTCTTTCCAGAAGTGACAACGTTGATTTTAGAGATCCTTCTGGACGTCCAAATGGAAAACAGTAGCGAAAATTAGTAATCTGGTTTTCAAGGAGGACCCGTAGTCTTTCTTTGATTTCTTGGAATTTCTCCTTCTCTTCATGAGTAACTGTTCCAACGCCATCCGGTCTAGTTGGAAATGTAAGGAAAACATTCAATCTAGTTCTTGGCAAGCCTGATACGAACTTTGCCCGTTGAGAGAAGTTTACGAATATATTAGATCGATAAACAAGGACTCAGCCTTTACAACCAATAAGGAGACTTCTCCAAAAAAAGTATCAAATTTTATTAGATTAAAACATGTGATAAGAGTGCAGAGTGTTAGAATTCAAGAAAATAACTTGCTCATGTTACACATCTCATCACATTCAAAACAAGTCCCACGGTTATTCAGTTGCGATTTTTAAGCCATAAGAAAATAGAAACTCCCAAAGAGCAAATTTCGTGTTGGAAAGATTTGAGAATAGTGTTTCATACAGCCCAGATGTGGTAAAGCCGTTTTGCAGTTTGAATCATCACGCATTCATTCGATTAGAGAACAAAGTTAAATAGAAATTGAGAAAGAAGGAAAAGAATGCATACATGTCTAACCTGTTGCCATGCACATGGGAGGCGCAAAAAGCAAACGAATAATGAATTAGCGTAGGGTCTATCATCAAGCCCCTCTCGGCTCTGTCCAAGAGGTCACTGAGATAAACCAGATGACGATAGCAGCCACG
Source organism: Lipothrix lubbocki (assembly GCA_034696945.1). Classification (NCBI taxonomy): domain Eukaryota; kingdom Metazoa; phylum Arthropoda; class Collembola; order Symphypleona; family Sminthuridae; genus Lipothrix; species Lipothrix lubbocki. Next base: position 30,796 of record JAQGAK010000956.1, on the reverse strand, counting down.
AACTCCATACCGGGCGCAGTACTCATCAATTACGAATACTTGCCCTGGACTGAACCAACCCTAAAACAGTCAAAATGACCTTGTATGTAAGTTACACATAGTTTCCTTTGGGATTTAAGACATCATTTACTGAGTGGAAATTTCAACTACACAAACGTAATCAACTTAATGATGACACAAGAAAACTAAACCAAGACCAAGACGATAAAAGAAAACTAACGTGACAAGACGACACAATAAAATGAATGTAGCAAGGTGATACCAGATGAGCTTATAGAAGCAGATTGGTATTACCATATACTTGCTACACATTGTAGTGTACATAAAAGGAGTCAAGAACTCACCAGGGAACAATATGGATCATTCAAACGGAAATCCAGAGTTAAGGTTTGCAGATATTTAAAAATGGAGTGATGGTCGAATCTGCAGGGATCAGCAGAAATATACTCTTCCATTCCGTGTTTCCTAGCTCGGTCAGCATCTACGTACATACAGTTGACATGTTATCTGGTGGCTCAACGCCCTTATATTACGGTAGTTCATTTGATTCTGATCCTCAATTATTGTACAAACCTCCTTGGATCTTCGAAATGGTCGAATTTTTGGCAGCTGGAGTCAAGGGTGCAGTTGGTTTGTGAGCCTGTCCAGTAGCTCTGTACATAGCCATTACCCATAAATGACTCTCATTTTCATCATCACAGGCATACAGAACGCTGTCTCCTTCTTTAACAGCATTAAAGAAAAATCGCCCTCCTTCCAAATCTGTATCAAATCCAATATTCAAATTCAGAAGTTTCAAAATCGATTACCACAAAGCACATAGCTTGAGAGGTAGGAGAATTTTAAGGCATGTGTTTGAGCATAAAAGGGGGAAAGTTTTCGCAGGGATAATCTACTCTACATTTTTTTAATGTGCATAAGAATTTGCTTATGAAACGGCAATGACATTGAGTCAGCCATTTGAGATGTGGAATACAGTTAAATATGATAAAGAGAGAGATACGTTAGCATAGTAAATAAAGGTTTCATACCCATTCCCACCATGAGATTGGCTACAAGGAAAAATACATATATGTACGATTACTTGTACAATTTTATGGAGGAAAGAAATAAGTAATGCTATCGATAAACTCCTAGTTCAGTAACTATATTACTGGACACCTTGTACCAAATTACTAGGTCTACATAGGTACCTTAGTGGTTTTGTTTCTAATAACATGATTATTACATTTTGATATGCTTAATATGTACATATACAATAACATTTTGATTACATGATAGTAGCAAGATTTCGAAATGCAGGTCTTACCACTTGCAGATTCAATGTAATCTACGGTGTAGCCGTCCAATTGCATCATTTCAGTAGGTTCGGACTTTTTTTCCTTGTAAGAGCACATGGCAAAAGTGTATTGCGAAACTTGGACCAAAATAAAATACCTTTTCTTCCATTTTTTCCACACTCCTTTTCCTAGCGCGTACAAGTTCCTGAAGGCGAAACCAAAAAAAAGTTGTATTGTACAGCTGAAAGAAAGTTGCTACCAACGTCATAACTCTTAAGCATACATTCTTTCCATCACCCTACTGTTCTTAAGACAAATTGAATCACTGGGAAAGGAAAAGATTCCAAGAATTTACTAACCCACAATGCTTCATATTTAATGGCTTGTCCATCCGACACGCAATCTTGATCTTCAAGTCCTGATCTGCAGCGTTCTTAGGTACTATCATCTTGTGCCACTCTGGAGCCTGGTTAAACGAAAGGGATTTACACACGTAAGTCAGCAGCAAGGATGTCAAGAGGCAAAGCTTAGCAATGTAAGTGGGCTTATGCACATGTGTATCGTGTATATACTAATAATGGATCTGCACTGCAAATACTAAAGATTCACACTAGAGAAACTGTACTCATGTGATAACTGGACTATATCGAGAGCTTGTACTTAAATACTCTCGTACGAGAAGCACTCAAGATTTATGTAAGTAAAACGTAACGAGTTCCCATAGGTGAGAACACAAATCCAGTTATAATGTCATTCAGCACAAAGCACGTAAAAAGAGAGGATTTCTGCTCTCGCATGAACTAACCTTCGATGTAAGTGGTGTCGGACGAAGTACAACTTTCCCCAACTCTTTGTCTTCAAGAGCGAGCATTGCAGGATTTTCGGTGTACAATTTTACTTTTACCCCAGGTAAAGGATGATTTGTCGAGAAGTCCCCTTGTGTATCCCACCTATACACGGCAAAACATAAGGGAGTAAGTCATTAGCATATTGTGGAGAGGGTAGAAAATGTAATTGACAAAGGTTATATTGACGACGGCATTCTAATAAACTTCACATGACTTTGTGTGAAGTGGCTTTGAGAGCTACATCAATATGTATAAAAACAAGACTTTTTCCCGTAAGTGCTTTCATTATGTAAGGTACATGAACTACTAGAGAATTACATTGGTTTAGAAGCCTCCGCTTGATCCGTTTGAAGCTTTTCTCCTCCTTCGACCTCCATCGTGCAGTAAACTATCCTATTTGGAGCTAGGGATTTGAGACCTTTAACTTCCATCACTATTACCTACAGAAGAACAAAAATTCCATTATTCATAATAATTGTGGAGGTTTGTGATTGCGAGATATGAATGCAGACATGGAAGACAGCTCATACCTCGAGAGGGAATGTAAGAACGACATCCATTTTACTTAAGGTTGTGTCACTGTCGGCGGAATCTCCTTCCAGTTTAGCGAGTGACACTTGTGACCTGGACCATCAGAGGAAAAAACAAAATCGACTGACAAATCTACTGTCAGGTACACTGAGGCGGTAACATGGAATTGTTATTCCATCATTCACAATAAGCATATATAGATAGATATGAAACATGTACGCAACAAGAAATAAAATAAGAGACAGACACATAGAATTGTAAGACAGAGAAGAGGCTTAGAGGCTCATGACGCAAGAGATACTCAATTCAGGGGTAAAAAGATACCGAATGTTAAAGAAGCAAGTGGAGACATGAGGCAAATTTTTGTAGTGATTTATTACCTTAACACTGAGCTTCTCCTGTTATGAGCGAGAAAGAACAGAAAATAAAAGAAGGCCTATTATAGCAGACAGAAGACTCAAGAGCTTGGAGCTCCCAGGAAAGACCGCCTCTATGAGACGTAAACTTACCTATGATTATATTTCTTGATTTTATGAAGGCCGTATTTGGAATCGGTTGAACCTTTAGAAACAGGCAGTGACTCTAAATTTTGCATTAACTGATTAATTGCTGAGCGACATTCTTCGATGTATAATGATTCCATTTCCTTTAAAACAAAGCGGGGCATTAACTTCCGATTACGTTCCATGTCCGCTACCTTCTGACGCCTTCCATCCAGCTCTCGACGAATCGCAGCCGCTTGTTCGTCCGCCGAATCCAACTATATTTAGAGACAAATCAGTTTCCACGGGATTAAAATCCGGTCTTTTGAATTTCCTCATAACTCGATTAGTACGTAGTTCCGCACCATTACGGTATCTATGGTTACGTACTCTATTTTGGGTCTCCCCATTTCCTCATCAATATTCTTACCTGCAGGGCATTGAAAAGTAGCTGATGCTCAAACTTCTTTACTCCCAGAATTTGCTGGAACATGTCATAAAGCTGTTCTTTTGACAAAATTAATTCCGAGTGAATATTCTGTTGTAGACGTGGACGTTTACTGTCTTCATCCCCTTTAAATATACAGTCAAATTTGGCCATCCAAGATGCTAGCACAGTTTCTTTACTTAAACCATCTATTTCTGGCAAGGATCTGAAAATTATGTAGAGTAAAACGATGTAAGGTATAGATACAAAATTTGATATTGTAGACAAAGCCGAGTCACTGTTTGAGTCTAGTAGTATCTATGCATGCTGTTGAAAGTATTTAAGGCTTCATTATTCGTTGTCAAATAAAATTAAGCTAAGCAAGAGAAGGAAAAATATTCACCTAACACGTTTCTCCACGTTGTTTTTAAAGACTTCTCTAAAATCGTGATGAGAACATGCCCCCGCCTGAACCATTCGTAGTACCCGTTCGGATTTAAGAAAGACTTCAGTGTAATTCAGGACTGCGTTTTGAAAAGCCTCATCCGCTGCGATTTGAGTATCGCCCTTAAGAAAACTCTGCAAAAAACATTTACGCACATCTCAAGTCTGCATTTTCGTGGTACTTCCTAACTAAAGAAATTTCCTGTATATTCAAATCTCAAAATATTTTATATGTCAATCATATGTCCACCGTTCTTTACTTAAACTATCCATCTCATGTATATTCTTTATATACATATATCTGCATGTTTTGCAATGTATATGTATTTTACTGTTCTTTCAAGTGGTCCTTGTGCTACTACAAACATTCAACAACAAAGGAATAACTGTCGAAAACTCATCAAAAGAGGTTGTTAGGAGTCTCAAATTCTGACAAATTGAGAAACACTTCTTGCGGTGTGGCAGTACAAATGTTAGAGTGCAATTTTGCAGCTGGAAGTCTTTTAAGGCTGTAGGACTGCTTTATCTGTCTTGACAAACAAAAAGGTGGGAAGTGTAGAAACACTATTTACCTTACAGAAATTTCTCTACTGTTCTTTCTCTTATTAATGAACATTCATTCCCAACAGATTATGTTTTCGCAGGTATGCAGTTATTATTTTCCCAGATGAAAGAAAAGATAGAATCTGTGATGAATGTTATAAGGTACGGACTAAGGTTTCATTTCATTAATAATGTGGGTTGAGAAGTATGCATGCACACCACAAGAATTTACCCCTGGGAAAGTATTTAGATTGGACATTCCCTTAGGGTGTCATGTAGCCTGTCTCGTATAATAAAATACTGAAATGTCTACTTTATACTAGAAAAAATTTACCTGAAAACGAGCAATGATGGTATCTAATTGGGCCTTGGTGATCTTCGTGTGCCTTTTGGTCATATCTGTTGGCTGTTTTGAATTGAAAGGATATGCAATACATCTTGAAATGAAAACATACAGTTGAAGCCGCGTTTTTCTCATTTCTTCCTCTCGTTCCTGCTTTTCCTGTACACGACGCAAATTGAGTTCTTATGAGTAAACAATGAGCACCCGGCGAAGAAAAGCAAATAGAGATACATAGTGCCTGACAACTACGTAAATTCTAATGATACAAGAGCAAATATCTTCACATATAGTATCCGCTCAATCAAACGTACATATAATACGCTCTGATTTATGCTGCGCAAAAACAGGATAGTTTTTCTCACCTGCGGATCCATGTTGTCTTGTACTATTTTCTCCGAGACTTGCGAAGGAGATGGTGAAGTTGGTCTAGGAAGATTGACACCTCTCAACTGCGACCCGTGACCACCTGGTCCACCGGAGGCTGAGGACGGCCCGAGACTACCTGCTGGACTAAGACTATGACCATGTGCAGGCCCATGTGGATGTCCATGAGCATGGCCATGGCCGTGACCATGACCATGACCGTGACCATGTCCGTGTCCATGTTCCGCGGCGATGCTGTCGGAGGATGGTGCAGTTGTTGCCACGATGCGATGTGGGCCATCGTGACTCGTTGATGGTGGTTGATGAGTCGGGTGTCTTGGGTGGCTCACCGCAACTGGCTCCCGTTGGTCATCATCACTTTCTTCTTCTGAAGAACTTGGATCAATCATTTTCTAAAACCTCTGTAAACCAATGCAATATTTATGATTTACATACATAGTTCTACAGTCTGATATTTACATACATAGTTCTACAGTCTGATATTTACACGCATAGTTCTATGATCCGACTACATTGCATGCATAGTTCCATGGTTCCGTGAGCACATTCTTTCTGAAAAAATCTCACGAGAAAACAATGTGACCTGAAAAGAATGCATTGTGTGCCTGCTATTACGAATGTGAAATGGATCGGTACCTGAAATTACTCCTTTCTATTATTATCGTCTCACAACTGATTGCTTGCTTCCTTTAACCTACTACTACATAACCGAGAACTCGTAAGAACAATTCTAATCCTGAGTTCTACGCAAGTTCTTGTATAGCTAAGGAATTTCAAGGTGTCCTAGTATTATTTGGTAGACTTCTAACTGCTATCATTAGAATTTTTGACATTAGGTGCTGCTCGATGAAACAAAAAAAGCACCCGTAGTACGGATTTCTTACCATCTAAATTAAAAACCAGGCATTGTAGAATCCAGGATAAAATTTAATCGGGATCCCGTATAAGAACCCGTTACTACAAGATGGTATGTACTCGTGAACACAGAATATATAGAAAGTGCTAACTGACTTGGATATTTCATTGTCTTCAAATATTCCATTAAAACAGTAGGTATCATCAAACTTGAATAGAAATTACTTATTCATACTAAAGAAATGAACATCTTAATGTCATTTACGCAAGTCCTTTAACATTCACGTATTTGTCGTAACATTCATGAACGACTACCACATACTACAGCGTTTATTAAAAATATTTGTTAGCCAGATACTTATAGAACCTTAAAGTACATAGAACTAGTATTTTCCACTTTCATCATTAATAATACATATATTTGCATGCGAGCCGCATTCCATTTTTTCGAGAAACGTGCAAAAATTTGCCAAGTATGTGGGTTTCCGCCCAAAAAAAATATTACTGCAACCAATTCAACTATCATTTGTTATTCAAGAAAATGACTAATTTGGAAGCATCGTTATTCTTGTCATCAAATACAAATAGCTATTTGCACGTCACATGGATTAAAACTATTCGGAGGTTAATAACTCCTGAAGTTGTGGAACAAAATAACTGATTATGTACTTTTAATTTAGAAATAATAGAATATTGTATCTGAGCAAAGGTAAAAATCAAATGTACAGTGCGAAAGAAAGTATAGAGTTGGTACAGAGTAATAAGCCTCCCAGTGCATGCCCTAATTTCTGAGTACGAGCTTGAATCATTACATTTCGATAGTTTAGTCAATGCGCAAGGAACAACAACATAATAGTTGTATAGATAAATATTTAGTTTAGAGAATTTAGCACACTTACGTTTTCTGAGTTGACTTGTGGCTAGGGGAAAAAGTATCCCGTCACTACAGTGACTCTAGGTAAAAAGGTTATAGATCACACAAACAGCAATCACTTGGAGCCAAAGCCACGGCCTTGATATTGCATTTGGATGTCATCACAGGAAAGAAATTGAGACTATTGAGTCACCTCAATCACTCCATATTGATGAAAAATTCACTCTCGTGCCAACAATGATCTTTTAAAAATTTGCAAGTTGACTCTACTACGGAAGGAGTCAATAGTTATTACGAGGATTCTCAGGAACTGAGCTGGATTCTAGCGACAGAACTTATTTCTCTGCAGTTCAGGAACAAAATGGAGAAAGTGGGGGTGGGGACTCTCCCGTGGAGGAACTTTCGCCCCGTTAATGTAGAACCTGGAGAAAAGAGCACGCATGTTCGATATGCTGACACATTTATACTCCAGACAGACCGGCAGAGTTAATAAACTAAACCAGAGTTGAACACTGCACACCCGACAATTTCTCCTAATATCATAACTTGCTGCCAGTGTTTGCACACGTATATAGTTTTTATCGCCCTTCAAATTCACACTTTAAATGAGGAAAACATATCAAGGCAAAAACGCCAAACTTCTCAGCAGCCTTTAAGTGGGCACACTATCATATATACTTACCATGGACAAAGAAGCTTCACTAACCTACATTATATGGAAATCTCATACCCTGTAGATTCGCACATAGCACATCTTATCTTATATACTACTACAAGTTGTAACACAAGTTGCATTATACTTGTATCTTATACTCAAAAATATCTTATATTATATATATTAGTTTAACCTACTATATACCAGTTCCACACATATACCAATAACTCTACACAATGTTAACTCCAGTCAATCCTAAAAATTATTTTATATAGTATAATAATAATAATTAATAATTATATATTTTATGTCAATGACTCTCTGGCAATCAAAAGATGCTCCTTCGCTTTGTGCAACCAAGCTAGAACTAACATAACTGGAAATGTCCATAAATTACTTTTAACTACAACATGCGGATTTTGTTGACCTCATCATTAACCACACACTAGCACATTTGCTTTGCCACAATATCCCAAACTTGTGTGCTTCCATAACATTTGTGTTGATAATAAACATTACTGAACTACAGTATATACTAACTACAGTACACTAAAAGTACAGTACTGAACTAGTAAGCGCATTAGATATGAGGTAGACAACACATTCATGAAAAAACGGATAGTTTTAATTATATTATGACTCATGTATTATTATTCTGCAAAAATCCAAGCGCCTTAAATAAAGCCTAAAAGTAAATAGTACGTGTATACGTATATAGTACGTGGTGTGTACTTCATCATAAAAAATGTACATGGTGTACCAATAAAATTGCGACGACGATATACATACAATACCATACTATCGATCCGTATTTTGCTGTGTATAGTTTCACTTTTCTCATATAAATACACATAAATGTAAAAGAACATCAATTGTATCAACTTTTTGTACTATTATTACTATAGTACCATTATTATTACCATGTAAAAAAAGCACGAGAGAGCCAGAGAAGAGAGCATCGTTTATTACAGTGAGTGCATTGTTCAGTGTGGAGCTTGCTTGGGAGATTAAACACATACTTTAATCACGTTGACGTAATATATGTGGTCTCTGCATAAATATCCCCCCGCCGGTTTCCTTGCCACAATGAGCACATGTTCTCTCTCCATCCAAGCTGTATAGTAGTTTAAATCCTTCCACTAACAAGCGTGGTTCATCCTCTGCAAAGAGCCAGTGCTCTCATATATACACTGTCATCCGTCAGCTGTAAAAGTGATCCCATCCCAATGCATTGTGTCACTTGGCGGAGTAAGCCAGAACACAATTAGAGTCATTATTAATTACAATGTCTGCCATTACCCATGGCATTAGGAAAGTGGCATGTGCGATTTCGGGCGGTGTGGACAGTGCGGTAGCAGCTTTACTGCTCCAGCGGAAAGGTAGGTTAAATAAGACAGTTTTGTAAGTCCTCTGAATTATTCCAAATCAATAGGAATAAGTAGATGATAATAAAATGTATGTTCATTTCCAGGATTGAATTCCTCTTGTATTTTTTATATTTATACTTTCGCCAGTTTCACCCGTTTGTACATATAGAATACAATCAAAAATATTCGATAAGTCGAATCGAGGCGTGAAGTAGGTTTCTTCTGCTCTGTTTTGCACATTTTCGCATGTTTGTATTCATGTATTCATGTAAAACATAGTTTTGTATATTTATATACATCAGAAATAATTTTATGCATATTACACTTATATAACATGTATATGGCAAATATAAGGCTGTATAAAAGGCGATTTTAATACAGAAACAGCGAGTCCGTATACGTACGTGTAAATATTTTGTAGAAATAATTATGCATATAAACGCATGTGTACGTGTTTCATATGTATATGACATACTTTTATGTACAGAAGGTATAATTTTGAATACAATCATAAGATATAAATTTGTTTATAAGACATAATGGGCGGTTTGTATGCCGTGTAGCAACTAGCAACCTGCAATATCTGCACCTATATACTTCCGTGCATATTTATTTGCTTCCAGCGTTCCAGCTACTCATAAGAAACTTGCGGACATTGTTAATCATCCATGATTTGAGTTTAATTAATGAGAATTATGAGAAAGCAGTATTTAAGAGGAAAGGGGAAGTAGTGAAAAAGTTTAAGGGGCTGTGTAAATTCCAAACAACACTAATAAGAGCTATTGTAAACATGACGGAGAGCAGTCTTGCATAACTGAACATGACAATCGTATAGTATGGATGATAATATGTGTATATTATTATTGCCAGATAGAATTAATTCCCTTTGCGGTAGCAATTTCATGCGATTATTGTCTTATTGTACCTAATTCAACCACCAGTACTCAGTCAGCAAAATAGGAGCAAGAATATTAACATAGTTACATAATATTAGGTGTGTTATATAGCGGCGCTCATTATCAGAGCTTTAGGTATATTATAGAGACTATATCTGCTATTGAATTGCAACTACTCTAGGTATATTGTATGTACTATATTTAGAGCAATTCATATCAAACTTTGTGGTTTGCAGGGTTCGAAGTAATTGGTGTCTTTATGAAAAACTGGGATGCTCAGGATGAAATGGGAACATGCCGGACTATGCAAGATGATTTAGGAGATGCTCAGTCTATTTGTGAGAGATTGGGTATTGAACTGATGCAAGTCTCCTTCGTGAAAGAATACTGGAACGATGTATTTAGGTTGGCACACACAAAGCTTTAAAAAATCCGAATGTTTGTCCTCTCTTATTAGACGTTTTTGTGTTTATTGGATATGTCCTTTGAGAGACTTTGTCTCGTGAACTGTGTGTCATCTCTCCCTCTCCGTATAGCATTATCAAGGGTATATTAACTTGGGGAAAAACAAAAGACAGGGATTGCTATTCTTTATTATCTACTGTTGCAATCCCGGAAACAGTTGGCATTTGGCGCTTGAAAAAAGAAAAAAAAAGAACCTTAAAAACGCTTTATCATAATATTATATAGCTGCTAAACTAATATAGAGGACGAGAGATAAAAGAAACCAAAGACGCCTCATATCTCAAATCTACCCTTATTGTAGATTTTCCAGTTTTTCTTTTATTGCAGCTCCTGTTTAGAAGACTACGAAAATGGGATGACGCCTAACCCAGACGTTTTCTGCAATCGTTTCATTAAATTTGGGGCGTTTTACCGCTATGCCATGGAAAAAATCGGTGCCCAAGCAATTGCAACTGGACACTATGCTAGAACAGATTTCGGCACATTTCTCCAGAACTATCGTGCAGACCAAGGTAGTATTCGGGTTTTCGCTGTATACTTTATCTCTCAAATTCTCAACTGTCTTATATATATGCACCAATTTATATGCATGTTTCTCTAAGGCATAACTTATAGGCATCATTTTGATGTTAATAAGTATACAGTTTAATATGGGAAACACACTACATCATATGGGCTAACTGGATAAAAAGCATACCACTATTGCAAATATTGCCATACATACTTTCTTGTTTCTCTCGCCTTGGGAGCCTGGGACTTGGGAATGTTTATGAAGTTGAAGTTTCTTCATTTTGGGCTTTATTTTAATTATTAATGGATGTTTTTGTGAGGGCTATCGGTATTCCCAAATAATTCTTGAATATGTGTTGTATTGTGAGTGTACGTAAGTACATGAAAAGACTATGCATTGCTTATGTCATACGCAACCTTCATGGAATCGATTTTACGTTTTCGGAGAGGCTCTACCGCCTTTCCTCTTTCACAACTCACAGTCACAACTTTCAGGCTACTCTACTACATATGTTTATTTTTAGCTTCTTAGATTCAACTGGAGCAGATTCGGATTGTCCCCATCAGCTTATAAGTATATATGCGTAAATATATCAAGATCTATTGTCCGTGGACAGAAAAGATGAGAATGAAAGGAATTTTCCAGGAAAGTATGTCCTGGGTATAAACACGCGTATAGGATTATGGCCATGTGCCTTCAAACCATTGTGCACTACTGGATTATTAATCAGAATCAGATCACCCGGAGAATAGAACATGTTTTTTTTGCATATGAACCCAAGTCGCAACAAGGTATCATAAGTGGAAGCTCTTCCAGTTTCAATTAACTTGCAGAGCCTTATCGTTAATCTTCCAAGATGAGGATCTTCTTTCAGATTTCCATTTATGTATTCCAGTAGATATACAAATTAGGTTTGAAGTAGATACACTGAACTTACAAACCATGTATGTACATGTACAATGAACGCTCATGGGTACTACTATCAATATTTTATTTTATTTTAGTTGGCACAGGTAAACGACTACTGCGTTGAAGTATTCCGCTATAGTTAACTCCCACCTTAGCAGGGATTTTTGGAATAATATGCATTTAACAATAATATCATTGAATGTACCATTAAAGTACATAATGTTATTAAAAGACGTGTATTTTAGATGTCAATTTACTCCGCGCTCTCGACCCAGCAAAAGATCAAACACTTTTCCTCAGTCAAGTACATCAGGAAGCTTTGAGAAGAACGATGTTTCCACTCGGGAATATGTACAAGCATCAAGTGAGGCAGGTAGCTGCGGAAAATAAAATGAACGAAGTTTCGCATAAACCAGACAGCACGGGAATATGCTTCATCGGTGATCGTAAATTCAAAGGTTTTATAGCTCAAGTACGTACGGATACAGAAAAAACTAATCATATTTGGATTCGTATCTTTAATCATTCAGGTGATTTTTTTGCAGTACATACCGGATCGAGAGGGACCTTTTATCGATATTGAAACTGGTGATACCATAGCCTACCACAACGGAGTACATCATTACACTACGGGAGAAAGATGTCGTATAGGAGGTCAGAAAAGTAAATATTACGTTGTGAGCAGGGATGCATCAAATCAGCAGATACTTGTTGTAAGTACTCACTCAAATACAATAATAAATAATCAAACTTTGCCGTCATGTCCTGAATGTAAAGTCGACTAAACTTGTTTCCAAGGCTTGCAATCTGGATCATCCATGCTTGTACGGAAACTATGTCCTGACTCAAGAACCACATTGGATATCTCGCAATCCCTTTCTTAGCTCAACTCAACCATACTTTTGCTTGTTCCGATTTCAACATTGTGATAGATCCGTTCCTTGTGAGATATACTCGGATAAAAGTGGCCTTCGTGTTCAGTTAGGGATTCCCCTACGAGCCCTCACACCTGGTCAGGTAAATATTATCTTCTACAAACATTTACACACATCCCTTTCTAGAATTATCGTAAATGAATTTACAAACATTAAAATAGGTATTAAACCAGCTTTAAGATCGATATGTTCATTTTCAGATAGCTGTATTCTATAGTGGACAAACTTGCCTTGGTAGTGCAAAAATTATTGAAGCATGTTGGAGGCAATCAAAAAGTAGGGAACTTTTTACATCGTTGAGTGCACCTGGGTAAAGCGATGAGCTGTAGCTGGATGATGTTACGCAAATATTTGGCCATAGAAATAATAGACGACAGGATATTTCGAAGCAATTTTGACTGATTCCCTTTTGCTAAAAAATAGTCGAACACTGCCGGTGGATTGGAGTAATTTTAGGATCTCATTACAAATTATCATGTGATACTATTTTATACTTATAGATAACTCTGCCTGTTGTTAATACTTAAACAAGCAATGTTTAAACGCAGTAAATAAAGACAATATTATAACACAAGAAATAAGAAAATGTCTACAAAGTAATTTTCCATTTACTATCATATCGTTAGACGGCGCAATATGTAAAGACCACCGAAGTATACACATTACAATATTGTAGTCTCGTTGTTATTCTTGTCCTGTAAGTACATTATCTGAACTAAATTAGTGATGAAATAGTAGTAATTCGACGTCAGTATCTTTAATGCTCACTTTAAATATAAAATTTCAGTAAAAGACAGTTCCGTAAATGGTAATGAATTTTAGTGTGTATTAGTTACGAGTGTAATAACCTACGTGAACAATGATACACACCTTTTATCTTCGACATACAAGCTATTATTTAAACCGTATTTATAAGTTTAAATGTGACTAACTTCCACAATGCCAGCAAGTTATAGGAATCAATGTCAATCAGGAAATTCATTTACCAGCTAAAGATACCAATCTCATAATGAACCACACAAAACAGTAGTACATCCTGAACATTTAACTTCTGAAGAACATAAACAAGTTTAAACACTCAGATCTATGACGGTCTGGTACTGCCAGGGAATGAACGCGCATGTGATTTTACAAATGTTTGTTGAAAATAATATTTCATTATTATTCCTCGAAAGCACAAACACTGAATCTGTAATTCCATCACGATCGTATTTATATCATTTTCAGCTGTTCATTCAAACATACAATACCTCATTTAAATCACACTTAAATACTTTATATTAACGAGAAAAATAAGGCTAACTCCGACGCAAAGTGATCATTCAAGTCTTCATCACCTATAATTATGTGTATAAACATTTATAGATAGCAACAAAAATACAGGCGACCTTTCACAACTGTTAACAAAATACGATGAAGCTTGTACAATCCTTCAACGAAACAGACTTATGAACTTGGTAGCTTTATTACCATGAGACGCGCTCTCCGGACTTCTACCTCAATCTTATTTAATCTTTATAAATAGAGCATAATTATATGCTGCACATACATAAAAAGATTGGATTTATTTATTTTAAGACTATGAAGACAATTGTGTAGGTAATGAAAGCAGGTATTTCGGAAATACTCAGTTTCAGTGCCCATTCTGTTAAAACCTGCAGTAATATTTGCATATGTTCAGACTATGAATATCTATTTCAAGCCCGACGTTTTCATTGGACCAACAGAGAGGCAACTTACAATTTCAGCTTTTAGGAAGAACAGTGTACGGAAAACAGCTATTAAATTAAAGTGAATAGTTGAATAGTATTAAATTAGTATTAAGGTCTGCAATTCGTTGAAAACACCGCTACCCGGCATTTCGACATAAACAAATTAGTACCAGTATACAATCAATTTATTTGCCTGCGCAAGAAATTAGTAGCAGCTTTTCGGTTGATCCCGACGGCATCTGAAATTGGCTAGCTGAACACTATGAAGAACTTTGGGATCCCGGAGGTAAATCTCCATTGACACTAACTTCAGAATGATTACTCACATCTGAAGAACTCGGAACATCCACAGAAATTACTGGATTATTTTGAATAGTACTTGCAACAGTTTTGGGTAAAAATTCTGTAATAACCACAGTTACATTGTTTACTGTCACCGGCTGTCTATGAACTTGACTTCGGTCAACATTCTTCAGTCTTGGCCGTCTACAAAAGAAATAATTAAGTACACAAATTACACGAATTAACATTTGATATTGCCAGAGATCGCACATTCCAATGACTTACATATTTCGTATTTTCTTTTTGTTCTTTTTCTCTTCGAAATTTCCTGAAGAACTGTTCTGAGACTTCCTTTCTTTACTACCTTCTCTCTTCGGTTTAGGATTTGTGGCAGTTAGCTGCTGTGCCACTTGTTGTGCTACTAGTTGTGGATTCAGACGAGGTTTTCTGTACACATGTCACAAATATTTATTTATCCCACATATTATAATTCAAGGCAAAGCGTCACGCTCCATTTTAATACCTTGTGGATGTTCCCTTGCGTACATCACACATTGCACATTTAAAAGCTTCCGCAGTATTTCGGAAGGTACATACACTGCAGTCCCAGAAGTTGTCTTCCAAAGTTTTTGACTGCCGTTTTGGCTTTCTGTAAAATTTCAGGAGATTTTAGTGATTTACGAGTTATATGTAACTAATCATTCATGTATCCATTGAGTTGTAAAAAATATAAGTATTCATTAATAATTATTATCGGAAGATTACAAGGATCTGCCCCCTTCCCCTTTAAAGGTTAGTTATCTAATATGTTCCCTCAAATATACCCTTTGTCGTCGACTCTCACCAATATGATATGTTATTTACGTTTTACAATAATTATAAAGGTAATTGATAGATTACCTTTGCGTTCCTTTTTTCTGGTCCATGTTGTAAAGAGTTCTGTACACTGTACAGGTTGCAACGCGGTTTCCAAAAATAAATAAATTAGAGTGGAAACCAGTACATAAAAAAGGAATCCCACTTGGATATATTCAACTAGCAGAATATAAAGAAAGGTATCGCATTCCAGCGTAAATGCTTCAGACCGTGTGGTACAGTCAGAGTCAGGGATAGTTGGTTATCAGAAGAAATCCTTGATCTTCAAACGTCACCCCTGGTTTGGGGACCACGCTGATCAAGTAGTCTTGAGATCGACACTTTATTATCGCTTCATTGTACACTCAAACCACAGGCTGAGCCCTGGGTACAAAAGATGACCTGAAACCACAAATAAACAATTCTAAGAATTTAACATGAAGAACTTCCGTTTAACAACTACCACATAACCTCTCTCTTCCAGAGGTACACAACCCATAGATACACAATCGGATAGCTTGCTCCTGGTATTATATACCCGAAAAAAAATCTCCATCACAATCCGACCCACTCCTATATAGACCTAGATGCAATGGATAGACCCCACGTCTATCCGAAGACCTCACATCTATCCATAGCACCGATATTTAAAAATAGATAAAAATCAATATTATGTTGTTGCGAACAGGAAGGTAAACATATTGAGGCTCAATTCCAAACAATTACACACTCTAATGTTTCTTATAAATCCTACCCAGTCATTACCGACCTAAATAAGCCTAAATTAGCACTTTCACACAAGTGGGCCCACTATAAACCAAAGGCATGTCACAAAAACAGTTTAACCATGTTTACACAAAACTATACACAAAAGTAAACACACCAAAATAAATTTAAAAATTCATTACATTCCCAAAAAAGATTATGCGTACTCAGTAGAAAACATGATAACAATCCCTGGATGTGATCAACAAGCAGCGACCCAAAATCAAAACAAAAACAACACACAATATTATGCACCTTGCCTAGAATACAATACAAATACTACATCAATAACTGTTTTTAACAAATATTACATATACAGGTGTACGGATATGCTAAACTATAAAATAAGGTATAATACGATTATATACAAAATCATACAAATATACTATACAAATCACGAATATTAGATAGTCATAAAAATCTTACATAAATCTATATTCCAAATTGACTCCACCCGAGAGGTTATTTCCGGTCCCAATACATCCTTCACAAAGTTAACTATAAATACTAATACTGCGTTCTTGTTTTTTTCTATAAATGTACATGTCCCACCCGATGATGCTTATAGATAAATAACCAGTCCGTTCTAAATTGTCGTTGTCCTTTCCTCCAGCAGTCAACACTCAACAAAACAAATGTATATATTCCGTGATGTCTATTACTATAAGGCTCGATGAGCCCTTAAAAATTCCTATACGGTTTATATAGTCATTAATTCCTTCCAAACGTCACACCGGTAACTGCCGTACTTTGAAAGATCTGATATAGTTTGGGATTCACAGCGAGGGCTCTATAATAATAAAATAAAATAAAAACAAGAAAAATATTAATTAAACAAACAAAGATTTTGATTACACAGGATTTAATTTTAGAGAAACCCTTTTTCCGGAAATAATATGACCAAAATATGACACCACAAGGTTGTTGGTTTTAATATTTAGTTGTTCATAAGCTACAGTTTATAACGACAGTTAAATAATCTTTGAATCTCCAAAAGGAATTTCTATATCTCTGCGATTGCTAATTCCTTAAATCAACAACTTTCTGAAATGAACAATAATGTGGAGATTTCTAGGAAATTCCAGTGAATTCTAAAATAAACCAACGTCGCTCAATATTCACATGCGGGGAAATCACAGGATTAAATATATAATTTTATGAAACTAAATCTATTATAAATATACTTTTAGAATGTGTAAATAGATTGGATAATATATTTAGAGGTAAAGAGAAAAGGGGTGAGACTTGAGATTAGACTTTTATAAATAAATAAAAGTAGTAAATACCTTCTGTTTAATTAATATAATGGATAAATTCTAAAAATCCCGTGTATATATATTTTGTAATAAATAATAAAAGGTTGCGAGTTTTGTGTATTGCAGGGGACTCAATCAAGGGGAGTTTTGTATGTATAGTAATGCATATGCGAAAAATAAGAGTGAAACCCTCGCGAGAAATCGTCGCGGTAGTAAATGAAGAATAGGGAAATAACACACGGACACACACAAAATAAGTTTACAAAATATACGCTTTTTACAACTTATTGCTACAAACTCCGCCGATCTTATTGCTTGTGCATTAGATATACATATATATATTCCTATATGTATATAAATGCTTTTATTATATATAAGTGTATACCTGTCATATTATACGGTATTATATGGCTCTCTTCTCTCTCTCTGACACATTAAAATGGAACTCTCATAGAGTTCAAGAACTCTATGGTTTCCTTTAGGGCTCAAGGATCTATCTTTTCTGAGGATCCACAACATCCATAATCTACTGAATCTACTATACTATACACGGATCGAGCATCGACAAAAAATAACCTAGATCTCACAGATCTGTAAGATCCCCACACACACACAACAACCACAAATCTCTATATAATATGATGATATAAAGGAATATATCATATATCATAGGGAGTTAGGAAGATGAAGATGAGATTCATTGCTTTGCTATATAATGTTGCTGAGCTCTTCTGTTCTCACAATGAGGATGGGGACATACACATGTTTCATACAACAATAGTCTGATTGTTGTTGTTGTTGATGATGATGATGAAGCCGGTACCGGTACCGCTGCTACCGGTATGACGGCTATAACAACTCAGTGGACTGCATGGATGAACGACAACAATGAAGTCGAATACTATACACTTGCAACTAACTGCTGTTGCAGTTGCATCAATGACAAGTGTGTACGTTACACGTACGTGTATACAACTGATTACTTTGACTTTTGAGTGAGTGCCCATGACCGAGTCATAAATATATTACTACTTTTGGAATTTGTTTGACAATTATTTTGGTGATATTAAAATTAGTCATGCTCTTGCTTTTAAATATTATTGATGTGTATGTAGTAATACATATTTTTTATACATTCCTCATGTATTTTGTAAGTATTTTTTACATTGTTGATACGTCTTTTAAGTATTTTTTAACATTACTAATGTAATCAGACTACTGATATTTTTATAGATCTGAGTTTTTATATGCTATATATTAATACATAATAAAGTTTATAAAAATCACAATCGGACTGTTTGGATGTTAAAAATAAATTGTAGTACAAAATTGATGGTAATAGTAATAGTTTAGTTGTAACTGTATAATAAATAAATTATTACGCATGCAGTTACAATTGACTCCGATGGAACAACGGAAGACTGCGAATCACCAGGAAGCATTGCGAAGCTTGGCGACAGCCTGGACGAAAAACGAGTGACTGGCATACAATTTCAAATCCTTTCCCATATCGACCCATTTGGCATTTTTGGCATCACTGCCGGCCTTGAGTTCTAAGTTGATAATTTCTTTATCATCGGTGTGGTAGTTTCTGCAAAATGTTTCGATCCAGGCGTTATCGGTATTGCGAGGGTCATCCACGTAACCTTTGTACACATCTTCCCCTTGAGAGAAGAGCTGCTCAAACGCGGAGTGAAGACGTAATTTCTCTGCTTCATCGGCATCGTCAATGCTAAACACTTCCTCCAGGAATTCCCGCTTAAGTGCTGATGCCACTGTTTCTCCGGGATCGATCATTCCTATTAAATTAGAAATTAATATTATTAAAGGAAAAAATGAAATTTATTTTTGGTAGTACTTTAGCAATGTGAATATTGTAAATAATACCTCCGGGAATGGCCCATTCGCCAGTGTCATGACGCTGAATGGCTATGAACTGGAGGATCTTGGAAGTGTTATCTTCTTTCCACCTGTAAAATAATATAACAAGTCGGGAATAATTAGAAATTGCTGTTAATTTTCTTAATAAATTACTATGAATTATTTTTAATAAAGTAATTAAACACGATCAATATTGGGAAAATAATATTCCCCACCTGGTGACAATAGGATCACAGGCATGGTTAGGACCCCACTTCCCCAGATTTCCCCTCCCTCCAATCCCAGTCCGCCCGACAGGATTCAATGGATGACCTTTCTCATCAACTTTGTACGGGCCGAGGTGACTGATCCTATTCACTTCATTACTGTCTATAGCATTCCATTGGATCCGTCCCGTATCTTCTGGGTCAGCCCACTGCTTATTACGAAGCACTTTGTCGGTAGTAAAAGTCGGGGGATCATATTCTGGGAACGGTATGTCCCATTCCGCTTTGTCTTCCGGTACTACAAATCTGCTTGGGCCACCGAACGGGTACTTGGGGGTCAACTTCTTTCGAAGTTCTTTATTTCCCAGCATCCTCAAGGTACACCTACGCTGTCAACAAAAACATAATTACACGCTAATAACACATAATCGGAATCCTCATAATCACAATATAATAATTATATTGAATTTTTAACATCACCAAGCACAATTAAAACAATTCCTAAAGTTTTTACAATTTAATTTGTCTGTTGTTACAATTTAAGAAATTGAACCTTCACCTTGCTTGCATTTATTAGGTCCTTCCGGGTTTCCAGTATACTGTCAATACCAAAGAAAGATGAATATACAATTAATTCCAGACTTCTTTTTTATCCTGTTTGATCCATGGGGCTTGATTATCGATGACTGACCGGGCTATCTGATTACGTGAACGTGATCGTCCGATCCGAGCAGTTGAGTAAATTGAGTTGATGCGGTACCCGCGTGTTTTAATTCAATTAATGACATGTGATGGCACACATGTACACACAATAATGTAAATAGTCCGAATTTTGCGGAACATTCAAGAACCGAAAAAAATACTTCGTCAGAGAGAGAGAGAGAGAATACATAAATAAGAGGCTGGCGGCTGGATATTATTACATACAAAATTTATTACAAAAGATGTAACAAACTTAAATCACAAATTACATAATTGAAATAAAAATAATTTAAGACAGAATATAATTTTGATTTGACCACCAATGTCAAGTCATCCGGTGCGTCATTGAACGGCCCCCAAATAGACTTTTATGCATTTGTATATAAGCGTCACATAATATAGTTAAAAGTAATTTAATTATTTAAGATATTATTTTTAGCCGTATGCCCGTATGGCTGTTTTTCCCTACTGCAGGTTTGTGCCATGTGTACGATTTTTTGCACATCGAAATGTTTTTGCCTTACGGGTACAACAGATGATTTCATGCCACCACTAACCCAATTTTGCACCACAGAGAGGTTTGCTTACCCTTTTTTTGGTGATTTTTAAGTAAAAAATATTGAGTTTATATAGAATCTTAGTACTGTGAATACCTACTACAGATATAGAAGTATAGCAATAGTATAAGTATTTTGGTATCTATATTTGCCACCAAGAATCAAGACATCATGCTATTAAGTTCATCGACAGGTACCTGTAATTTGTTATTACTGTTGTCACACAAAATCAGTTGACGTGAAATTTGGCAAAGCTCTGATCCTGATGATCGTCTTTGTGTTTAGCTAATTAGCGAATTGTAAAATACATAACAATATTCAACATGTCCTGCTGTGGGACGGAAATAACCATTACGTATTTATTAAAGAGGCATATGACGTGACAGCTGGCTTAAAAGTTATTTTATATAATTTGTTGTTGTTTGGTATTGTGGTTGGAGATCAAAATTAAGTATCAAAATTAATTTTGGTTGACAATAATAACTTGATAATTATTTATAATTGTCAGTCGGTGTAAATTTAAATAAGAACTACGGGGTCATATTAAAGGTAACCGAATTTCGATGAGGGCATTAGATATTACATAAAGAATTTATAATATTATTTTAGAAAGTTTATCAAAACTTGTACTTATAGCAGGTATACTTGCAGTATAGTTGCGGTTTGATAGTATAGTTGCAGTATCATATACATGTTTTTAAAGAATTGAACAGCCCGATAATAATAATTAATTCGTACTAATCATACAGTTTAATAATTCATTTCTCTACTGAGTTTCCGGTCTTAAAATTACTGATGATGAGTACTTTAATTTTTCAATCATAAACTTCTTGTGTTGTTGTCTCATTTTAATCCTCTTGTTGGCTATATATTGCAGATTTGTGAGCTGAAATGGAAATTCGAAGCTCTGTGCCAAACTCAGGAACCGACAGTACAGGGAATAACACTGCAATTCAAATTGTACAAGTACATAATCCATTAACGGGGAAAATGATACCGAAAACTCCGAATCCCTTAAATCCACAGCGACCTGTTCTACATAAGTACACCCCGGAGCAGGTGGAAGTAGTATATCACCGCAGATCCGGGACGGACGAAGTGGTGAAAACCCCGAAGGTGCCTTCTGAAGTACGTCAGCTTTACGTCATTATCAATAATGATGTTCATGTTTTAAAGGAATGTCTTTAAAACAGTTTTCACTTGATCAGTCATTTAGAGTGAGTATTTATTTGTGTTGTTTAATGGCAGATTTTTTGTTTAGCCCCTCAAAACGACTTCCAAACGAAACCGGAAGAAAACAAAAAGTGCCTCAGCACCGAATTCAGCTATTGCCAACAAAGGATACGCTACTAATGAAGATTTGAATGGCCAAGAGGTGAGAAAATTTCCGACGTCGGCGATTTCTCAGGAAGATGGAGAAGAAGTTTCGTCGGTGAACTTAAAGAATAATCATTCGGAGCCATTGGAAAGTATTGACAATGCTGAAAGCCTCATACAGAATAACAATCATGGACATGGGTCCTTTAATTTCAGCGAGAGTGAGAACGAGAGTGTAGGAGATTTAATAAATACACACGGTCCCGAAAGTAAAACGGATACCGTCAGTTCCGCCTTACTTGCAAAAGTGACTGAGCTCACCGAGATCATTGGCAAGTTTTCTATTGAAATGTCGGAAATGGAGAAACGGTTGAGAAAGTTAGAAAGTGACAACGTGGAGATTGTTAATGAGAATAGTAATTTACGACTGCAATATGCTAACCATATCAAGATTAACTCTTTGGTAGCTGTAGAAATGAAGCGGCTGAAAAACCTGGTGAATAACTCGGTAATTTAATACAATGAATACGAACATGTTTTGTGGTTTGTTATAATGAACAGGTTTGTTTAGGACTTATTAATGCAGTAATGTATTAAAAAATTATTTTTCTAGGAAGCAGCTGTAAATCGAGAGAATGTTAATGCTCTGCTTCGGAGAGCTCAACTTGGCCTTAAGGAGGGAGAAAACGACAAGTGTTGGAAAAATAAAACTTCAGATATAGTGCAGATAGGAAATTCGGCAGGTATTATTACAGAAGTCAAAGAAAACCAAGGAAATGGTACGAGCTAGTACAACACGCCTTTAAATTATTCTGCCATATATGTATATTTGCTAAAAAGATTCCACAGAGCGGCTATTTAAGTGTTTATTTAGTTTTTAATATTTGTACTGAATTTTTCTATGTGTCGCTAAGTTGCTAATTTAAGCCAGCTAAATGTTGTATCCAAATCATCATCAGATAGAAGTAAGTGAATTGAAACTAATTGTACCATTTTATTCTTCAGGACACGAGAAGAGGATTTTATTGTCCCAAAAATATCTTAGGTTTCAATTTTTCGCGAATATTTTTATTCCATCTAGTTCTTAACTACAACCCCTTGTTATACCTCCAGGGACAAAATATTTTTTATTACAGCTAAACTCTAACATGCAGTCCTAATTCACCTAGTCGATGACGTTACCAGGTATTATTAAAATATTTATTTATGCCGCTCGAGAATGGATAAAATCATTCAATAATAATTTATACAAGTCCTGTGATGATGACTATTGTAAAACAATGCTCAAATAAAATTTTATTTTAGCAATAAAGTTGAAGATAACTAATAACAGTATTGTCATTCAGCCTTGTGCTCTTGTATTGTAAAGTTAACGAGGTGCACCTTATCTCATTTTATAGATCATCAAAAAGCAGTGAACATGATTTCCGTTCTGCATAATCTTTTATAAAGTTTTAGGATTTAGCACCCAGCCGGCATCAACTGCCACCGATTTTAATTTGGAATCATCATCCGATTCACTATCACTCTTTTTACATTTTTGTACTTTATGCTTCTTTTTATTCGCTCTTCTTAAGTCTTTTCCACGTATGGGTCTCGTCGACGACGCAAATAAAAATATGCCGCTGTCATCCTCAGGTGTCTCAATCAAGTCTGCCTTCGCATGTTTTGTTTCCTTAATTTTCCTGTAAATTATGCATAACTCATTTAAAATTTTATTTAAACATAAAGAAGAATAAAATAATTTAATTTGTTTAATTATCAGTTGCATAGCAAAAAATTTCATCCACCACTTCTTTACCAATATATAAATATAAATGCTTTCATAAATTAAATACCTAATATTATCATCTTACGTTTCTAAAGATTGGGTTAATTGCTTGTATACAAACTCTCGATTTGACTCCGTAAGCTGCAGCGGATGAACAAAATGACCTGGGTCAAAGCCTATTCGATCGACAAAAGGTCTGTTGGATTTTGCTTCTGCTGTTGTTGCCGGACGTTTATCAGGAATCTTGGCAATATTATCCTTGCCATTGCTGGTATTCCCTATTGTTAAATTTTTTGAAAACTTACTAAATGTTCAATTTATTAAATTAATTATTTAATAAACTAAATAAAATTAATAATTAATTAATACCTCGTTTGAGCGCTTCCGGTTGTTTTGCAGGAAGGATTTGGAAATCAGGATCTATCGCATCCTTCAACCTGTCGTCATCCGAATCTGAAGATGAATCCGACGAGCCGGCCATTATTGACAAAATTTACATTAAAAACCTTTTACAATTCCCGTAGCATTTACTTTGAGTATTTAATTTAAAACAATTAAATAATTCAATTAACATAAAAGGTTTCGATAAATATGAACTTCGGTCCAGAAATTGTTTACTTATGACAAGTTTTTTTTCATATTAATATAAAAAAATGATAATTTCCTACAAAATTCATTTCAGGAGCAATTAATTATAATTTCTTAAATTATTTTAAATGCTTTAATTCCAAATTAATTTCAATATAACGTGTTTTTGCGAACGGAATTTTAGCACGATGAATACAATTTATTGAAATACGCACCTTTTTATCACGATACATATAGATCTATATGTATCGTGCTTTTTATTTAAATGTTTCGGCATGAACAAAACGTGAAGCCTTGAGTAAACGATTTGTGTATCACACGTAAATAAATATAAACAATAATAAATTAAAAAATGTTTTAATAATATTTCTGCCAAAACAAATGTATTAAAATATTTATTTTTGAAAGCTTTCATTTTTTACTTTTAGCATTACGTTCATTAGTAACTGAATTATTAGAAAAAGAAACATTTCGTTTGACCTTAACTTCTGTCTCATCTTTCCCCTTTGAGTGTTTGGGAGAGTTCCCAGCAGCAGAACTTTTATTTCGTATCTTATTCTTAGATTTTTTCCTCCCAACAGCTAACTTATCATTAGACGTCTTTGAAGTTTTTCGGTCAACCGAGCCTTTCGGGCTTGGCGTTGGGTTCTTAGACGGAATAACTGTATTATTTGATTTTTTCTTGTTTTTGTTATCAACAGGTGAAGTATCCTTCTTTTTCTTCATGGAATCTGAATTCCGTGGTGTTTGGTCAGCCTTTTTTGGGTCATTATTGTTAGAATTTCGGGGTTCTTCTTTAGCGGTGCTAGGTTTGTTTATTGTGCCGTTGGCGTTGCCGGCAACTTTTGTCTTAGATCTTCGGACGGCGCTACCAGGAACGGTTGTTTTAGAGCGTCTCCTGGCGCCACCATCAACCTTTGTTTTAGACCCTCTGGCCGCGCTGGTGCCACCCGCAACATTTGTTTTGGATCTTCTGGCCGCGCTGGTGCCACCCGCAACATTTGTTTTAGACCTTCGGACAACTTTGGCGCCACCAGTAGCTTTTGCTTCAGATGATTTCCTGGCAACGTTTGTTTTAGATTTTCGGGAGGTGCTGGCGTCACCAGCGACTTTTGTTTTTGATGTTCGCCGGGCATTGGTTTTACCTTCTTGGATATTCGTTTTCGATCTTCGAACGGCACTACCAGGCTTGTTTGTTGCAGATTGCTTCCCAGCGTTACCAGAATCCTTTGCGTCAGATCGTTTCCCGGCGTTACCAGAATCCTTTGCGTCAGATCGTTTCCCGGCATTACCAGATTCCTTTGCGTCAGATCGTTTCCCGGCGTTACCAGAGTCGTTTGTTTCAGATCGTTTTCCAGCGCTACCAGTGGCATTTTTAGATCCTCGAACGATGTTGGGAACATTTGTTTTAGATTTCCGCACTGCGCCAGCATTACCCGTTGTATTTTTCGATTTCGGTTCACCTGCCTTCTGAGCTTCTGGACCTTGGGCAGCTTTCGCCTTCAGTTGGGTACCATCGCCAGTGGAAGACTTGGGTATCTGTTCTTTTTTCCCAGCACTAGAACTTGGATTTGATGTACCCGTAACGGATTTTTTTCTCGGAGTAGGTAGTGACTTTTGTTTAGCCTGACGTTGTGTTGCGACAGAATTTTCGGCACCAACATCTTTTGACGGCCTTTGCCTGGTCGGCCTTAGAGGCGTTCCATTGCTTCCGGAACTGAGCTTCGTGGAATTTTTCTTTGCGAGGGGTGTTATATCTGATTTGGACTTTCGCTTAGCAATTGGCGAAGTCGTTGATGGTCTTTTCTGAACCGATTCTTTCTTTTTTCCAGCATCACCAGTTGATTGAGGCTTGGTTTTGGTAGCAGGTGCTTCAGTTGTAACCGCTCCGATTGGACCTGACTTTGACTTTCTTTTAGCTGGCTTAGGACCATTGGAGTCCTTTTTTTCTGCTGCGGGAGTTACTTTTGTCGGAGGTTTGGTAGGATTTTCTTCTGGTTCCGGTGCTGATTCTTTCTTTTTTCCAGCAACACCAGTTGATTGAGGCTTGGTTTTGGTTGCAGGTGCTTCAGTTGTAACCGCTCCGATTGGACCTGACTTTGACTTTCTTTTAGCTGGAACAGGACCATTGGAGTCCTTTTTTTCTGCTGCGGGGGTTACTTTTGTCGAAGGTTTGGTAGGATTTTCTTCAAGTTCCTGTGCTGATTCTTTCTTTTTGCCCGACAATTTTGCACGAGGTGAGATGGGAGCAGGAGCTTCGCCTTGCGAAGCTTTTTTTGGTTCTTCATCAGGTGGACCTTTAATAACTTGGGATTGTTTGGATTTTCGTTTTTTGATCTGGTTTTCCGGCTCAGTCTTCACAGGTTCAACAGCTGTACTTTTGGCTTCCGGCGGGTGTTGGTGCTTAATGGATTCCTCTGGCTTTACTACAGGTTTCGATACCCCTTTCGCGACATGTTTTGGTTCTTCTGTTTCTACCTTTGACTCCTTTTTAGCAGCAAGCGATTTCTGTTCAGCCCTTACAGGCTGTGGAAGAGATTTCTTACTTTTTTGGTCAGCTACCATTTTAGTTTCTGGTATTGACAGAAGGGTGGCGAATTAAACCGGGATTATGTACAATTAGTATGGGATTTTTTCATACATGATTATCATGTTTTATCTTATTTTAGTAATAGCAGCATTACGCATTACCCGCCTCTTCATCTAGCTTGTCGGTGCTCCTTTTTTTCTTTTGTTTCCTTTCGTGGCGATCGGGTTTTGGTTCAGGGTCTCTGGAATGATGTCCTTCATTTTGACGGCGCAAAATTTCTGAATTAGTAATGCCCGCTGACTTGGGTAGCCTAACTCCCACTCGCGGCATGTTGGACTTACTGGAATGACCAGTACTTAAGTGGGGAAGACTTTCATCCTGGTGGTTTCATATTTGTGTTCAATCTGCTAGTAGTGTTTAAAGGTTCGAACAATACAAAAAGAAATACACGTGGATGGAATATTCAGTTGCATTTACATTGCTCTTAAACGGCGTCTAATATGTTTTAATTCTATTCTCTCTAAGTGTACGTGTACACTGGTATTGTGGCTTGTGGCATTGATCTGTCAAAAATGTGTACGCTTTCTTTTTCTTCGCTGTTTTGCGTTTTTTCTTTTTAAATACCAATTTTTTGGGAAAAATTATGTTTTTTCTTTTAAGAAAAAAAACTACCTTCGTTAATCTTTTTTTGTTTCTTAAAAAAGGCGGTTATGTTATTAAAACTACATCAAAACCTAAAAATAAAAAAATGACTATTAGTAAATGCTTATAAAATAAATAAAATAAATCAATAAATATTAGTAAATGCTTATAAAATAAATGAATAAATATTAGTAAATGCTTATAAAATAAATAAATAAATGTTAGAAAATACTTATAAAACAATAAATTAAATAAATAAATGTTAGAAAGCTTGGTATGTAAATAACATAAGAATCCTTTCTTAACCACGTATCCATTTATTTCGAAAAATGACTAATGTTAGAAAATGGAAAACAATAAATTAAATGAATAAAAAAATATTATAAAATACTTAAAACTAAATATATTTATATATTATCATAATACGGTTTGTTCAAAAACGTTGTAAGTTCAGATATGATTGATCGATAATACTGACATCGTTAAAATATTTTTATTTCCAATATTATTTTAATCATT
Source organism: Lipothrix lubbocki (assembly GCA_034696945.1). Lineage (NCBI taxonomy): Eukaryota > Metazoa > Arthropoda > Collembola > Symphypleona > Sminthuridae > Lipothrix > Lipothrix lubbocki. The sequence goes on along the minus strand of JAQGAK010000956.1, from coordinate 2,464 downwards.
TGAAATTTTCACAATGAACATACCTCAGGGGGCTGTTTTAAGTGTATTAGTAAATAATAAGAAAAAACACATAAATTCTCGCATACAATATCATATCTTCGGTATTTTGACCTCCGGAATCCGGAGATGACGAGGAACCTCCGCCACATTTTCTTTCTATTATGAGCACATAACTGCTTTCGCAAATATTACACATTACGTCACATCGACAGTATTCCAAAATTCAGGAATCAGAAATTGTTTCATATTATCGCGACTTCTGACTCCGTCCTGTACTTGTTGACGGCATTATAAAGAAGCAAATTCTACACAAATAAAAAACACATATGTAATTATATTCATATTATGTTAATTATAATAAATTATTATTATTTATTATTATGCCTTAGCTAGAAGTAGCAAAATCAATGAGTTCCTTACTTTTAACTGTCGATTGACCTCTAATATTTTGTTATACTCTTCCATATAGACTTGATCTTCTTCATCAATATCTTTTGCCTGCTTGGCTTGGTAGAATGCTGCAGCTTGGGGGAATTCGGAATTAATTTTTTCAAGTTCCTGAATTTCTTCTTTAATTGTTGAAATTTTGTCCACAAGAATTTCCGAGTTCTGCTTCGATAAAAGAATCTTCCTCATGGAGTGAGCAATTAAGCTGTAATACACGGCCTCGTAAACGGCAAATTGATGATGAAATTCATCCCTGATTTGTATTAGTTGGTAGCCTCGTTCCACGCATTTAACAGTAACCTGTCTTATAAGTTCATCTGCGCAAATAAAGTTTAAGGTGTCAAGTCAGAATCTCATTATTAGTTTGGAATAGTAGTGTAATTTTTCCATAATATTATTGTGTACCAAATATATTATTATTAAGATGTCTTCTAGCAGGGCATAGACCATCCTCAGTGATTATGTCTTTATTGGCCAGGAATGCGGCCTTAGCTCTTTGTTTCAACGTCACTGCATCCTTTTTAGTGGGGATTTTCGTGGAAACCTGAATTTGTACCATTCAAGAATAAATAAATTATTTAATAATTTATATAATTATTACAGTATTTCGTTTTTACATAATATTTATTATTTTCTACAATGCCTATTTAGTTTGATATGAAGCTAGGGCTTCTGATGTCCCGATACCCAGGGACGGGACTCGGGACGGGACAACTTGGGGACAAAAAATATTGTCCCGAAAAAGATTCGGGACACGAATTTAGTTCCGGAGAATTTCAGGCCGGGATACATACATTTTGACTCAATAAAGTTCCTCGGCTGGACCATTGACGGGGAGCACGTATGCTCGAGAGCACATAATCTATCTTCATCTTTCGGGTTTGCTCATTTGGCTCGCATTCCGATAACATCAGTGATTCCGCACTAGCTTTCTTAATATCTTGCCGTCTTAATTTCTGTAATAATTTGCTAATTTTTACTACAAGCAATAGTAAAATTGCTTACATAAATTCACGTGCCATATCACAAAAAAAGTATTGTTTTTAATATTTTATTATAGATACTTTATACCTTCTGGTACATTGCTGGAGCTAGAGATGATAGTCGCAGTTGGTCCATAACATGAACTGGACCATATTGGAAAATATCTTTGCCGATTTGTTCAAAATCTGCTACGAAAATCTGATCTTCCTCATCATCCTTCTCTGGTCTCGCAACTAAATTAGCCGTGGTGTTTTCAATTTGACAACTGCTGTTATCCCAATTGCAATGCATAGATGCGTACAAATCTCTGATTGTCCTAATGGACTTCATGTCCAGAAAAGTACTAAAACTAGATTCTTTTTCCATGTTTAATTCTTTCCGTTCAGCGAAAATTGTCTTCACAAATGCTTAAGCACAATACCTATATATAACTGTGTGTGGTTAATTTTTATTGCTAATTTGTTATGGCTGAATCATCGCTATAGAATAGAATATGACGGTGGTTCTTCCCTTTTCATCGCATTTATTTATATTATTATAATGCAAATAGTTTTATTGATTGATATTATTTGTTTGAATTTGAACCACGAACTTTGAGATGCTATAATATTAATATATTAATAAAAACACATTAAATGTCTGAGAAGTTGAGAAGACAGAGGGACGCCGTGTGAACCGTAAACAACGGAACAGAGAAAGTATTGGAACGACAAAGACGACAGCAACAGTACGATACAACACCTTGTTTAACGTACGGCAGCAACGTTCACTAAACGTTCTTTTGCTTTCTCGACCCTCTGTTCCTGTTCCCTTTCTCTTTTTTTCGACAGAAAGCGAGATGTTTTGCTTTTTACTCATTTTATAAAGTGCTCGTAGCAAATTCTTAGAAAAATAATTTTTCTAGAAATTCTCAGAATAATAAAATTGTATAAGGGATATACATAATATACATATACTATATATTAGAAACTTTATTTCACTGACACCACTATGGTGTTTGCCTTTCGACACAGTAACACAATTCCATGATTTT
>JAQGAK010000955.1:0-45390 GCA_034696945.1 Lipothrix lubbocki | reverse complement strand
TTAAAATGATGGTGGATATATCAACTTGCATTTAAGAAATTTGGAGTTATACCACCTTGCACCTCGAGGAGCGATATGTGCATTTCTTTCACCATCGGGCAGAAAGTTTAATGACACCCTAATAGTTTTTAGAGTGTGAAAATAAGTACTGGTTAATACGTTTAAATCAAAGTTTGTTTTAAATGCACTTATTTTTCAGGGATATTGAGAGATGATGCATTTTTACAGCTTTACGGATATATTGGATGGACTGAATATGTGTATACTACATGTATTCATATATAGTAGTGCTCTTTGTTGTCCGAAATGCGTTTTTTGCTGTGATGCTTAACAACTTTTTGCTTTCCTGTCAAGATTTCAATTCAGTCTCAGGCTTTGCCCAAATATGGGGGAAACAATGAAACGATTTTGGCAAAAAGTTGGAAGCATTTACTGTTATTATTCTTATTACAGTAAAATACTTGTAAACTTTTCAAATCAGGCATTTAATCCTGTTCATATCTCATATTATATTTATTTACCTAATACGGTAAACAGCTAAGAGAATAAGAACGTTAACGGGATGAATCACATTTTTGTATAGAGATCATAATTTTAAGTTTTACCAGAGTGAGCAGACAGTGTGGTAGAATTACTAGCACCGCCAATAAAGTATAATTTGCAGATCAGTGTGGATCAATGGATCGTTTACCAATTTTGTGCTATTCACTATTAGTGGTAGTGACGGTTGTAACTGGAGCTCGCTTTAGAAATGATGAGGACTATGACATTCTGTCGGATGTGGGAACATCTGTACGCTGCAGCAAATCGAAGGTATACTTGCTTAATATTATATAAAATTAATTACTTAATTAAATTAACGACTAAATAAAATAATAAATACATGTCATTGCTGAAGAGGCAAATATAACTATCTCCACAATTGTTAGAATGCACGAATGACTACAGCTTCTGAATATTATTTTTAAAGTTTGCAATGCAAAAGTATTAACTGTATCTCGTTTAAGTATTTACTCCAATTTAATAAATTAAAAATATTGCAGCTTTCAGTGAGCAAAGCAGATGCTTTATATACTTGGGAAGTTGACGGATTCTTGGGTTATCTGAGATATCTTCGCGATTTTGGCTCCAAGGAATTCCAGCACAGCACTACTAATATTGTTTACGATTCTGAGAAGATTAATGGCGAATGGTAATAATAAATTAAAATTATACTTGTACAATTATTTAAATTTAAAAAATGTACCAGAAAATTAATTAAATTTTATGGGAATACAATCATTCAAAAAGGACTTTCGAAATATCATCAAACGGGCAGGAGACTCTCGTCACCGCAACGTACGCTTACCAAGAGACTAAAGATAACCTCAATGGGAATTTCGGAATTAAGTTAAAAATATTCCAGCCCAAATTTGAAAGTATAACACTGCCGATTCAGAAGCCGACTGATATTACCCGTGAGAAGATTTTCAGTAATGTGAACAGCAAAGGTACTTCTGGGAAGGATAAAGGTTCTTCCTACATATTTTCCTACACGAGTTCTGAGGAAGAAACTCCGATGCAAGAGGGCGTTGATACCGTAACATTGAAATTCCAATGGCCGCCCATCCCAACGGAAAAGTTCCTCCAGTTCCACTATGAGCAATCGGATCTCATATTTGCTTTCATGATCCACGCGTACTTCCCAACGGACCCCAAAACCTTCCGGAAGTCAACATGCAACTTGGATAATTTAGAGAGCAAATATGTGTACAGCGAGTCGAGGGATCTGATCTTCGATGATGTTCATCATTGTGACAATTGCAAAAATAATTTTCTGCTTCAACGCAATTCCACGGCAATGTTCACAAACTCTGCTTTTTCAGATTTAATTGTCCGTACCGAAAATATTACTGTTCCAGTTCACAGTGTAATTTTGTACCGTGAGTAATCGTAGTAAATATTTTTACCATTTAAATCATGTACTAAATATAATAGTGATTGAGGTGGAGAAAATGATATTATATTTACAGATAGTAGTTCCATATTGGCGTCGGCTATTCTAAACGCTACTGATCATACGACCGAAAACGGCACGGCTGTTCTGGAGATTGAGGATGACATCGGCTACAAGGGAACTTATGAAATGTTGAGGTACATTTACACTGGAAAAGTCGAGAATATTTCGGAATTTGCACATAAGATTATCGTCGCGGCTCAACGATATGATCTACCAGATCTAAAAGCTCAGTGTGAGGAAAGCTTGATATCCAATGCAAATTTAACCAACGTGATAAACTTATATGTACTTGGAATAGACGTCTCTTCCCCACGGTTGATCCGCAAGGCATTTGCAGTCATCCAAACGTGAGTCAAATTATGCAATTTTTGGATTATTGTACACGGCTATTATAGCTGGAACATTCAGAATCACAAAAGCATGAACTTAATATTCTACAATAATTACTAATTGCTGATTTCCAGGAACCGGGCAAGTATTGTGTCACAATCAGATGAGTTCCGAAAGCTCAGTGTGAAGTACCCAAACTTAATGTTCGAACTTTTTGTAACTTAACTACCGCAATAAAATATAGCATTAAAATGTAATTGTCTGCGATGTAAACTCAGAACTGCAGAATAAGTTGAAGATAGTGGTAGATAATTCAAGAGTTTATCTGGAAGGAGATACAAATGAAATATTTATTATGGATTATGGATGTCGTCACAAAAGTTAGTACTAAAAAGGAAAATATATTTAGATCCATAAGTGCACAGCTAATGTTAACATACATTATATTTAATACATGACAACGGTTCTACAAGTACAGTTAACTTATATATTGTTAAGTAACATTCCGACGAGAATTTCTTCTCAAACAAAAGCAATATTAATATTGAGATATAAAATGAGGTGCGGGTGTACATATAGGGCAACATATACCAAACTGATATGCTTTTTTCAGAAAAATGCTCAACTACAGGACGACATAATTTTACACTTCATCATGCCATAGCAAACAAAACATGACTTTCTTGGATTTGAAGTATACCTACCTGACTGTTTACATAATATTCTGAATCTAATGATAACCCAAACAACAACGTTTAGATACTATTACAACATGTGTGTCAACGAGCAGTATGATATCTACTCATCTATAGTGTCCACTTCATGATCCGCCAAACTTGAATTATTTGTTTCCTCGTCAATTATGTCACTGCTATCACCTCCTGTAAAGTTATCCCGGGTGCTGTCACCCTCGTCTCCGACACCATCTAAAGTGGAGTCATCTAATTCTCCTTCAGACACATTGTCCTCGTTGCCAGTTTGTTCTTCATCGCCTAATTCATCCGCAACATCCATTTCCGCGTCGTTCTCTTCACAATCAATACCGTTTTCAACTTCTTCCGTTACAGAGGGTTCTGTAATAAAAAAGTGATATTAATTTACGTTTCAATCTAAAACCTACAAGTAAAACTGTAAAAATAATTACCTGAAGTTGGTTCTTCAGTCATATTTAAAAAATCCTTATGTGGTAACGAACTGCAGTATTCTTGAAATCTGTCAAGCTCTTCTGCATAGGCTAACTCGAAAGGTTTATCAGCCGCAGTTCCAAACGTCACTTTAAAGGTTTCATAAATCTTGCTAGATTTTTCCCTGATGGTAGCTGTTTTATCGTCGAATTCTTCCTACAAATGAAAAATTCCCTTATTATTGACTGAATTTTTTGTGTGTTTAGGAGTTGAAAACCATACAATAGAAATCAAGCATACAATAAGGAGTAAAATAGGAATCGTAATGTAAGACATCAAAAAGTGTACAGGGGACAGTTAGGATGGAACTATTACCGTTTCTTCTGGAGTCAGATCCCACTCTTCCGCGTTCCCTTCATAGTACCGCAACTGAAACCCACATTACATGTATAAAACTAGTTTAGATCAACTGCTTCGACGGAATAATGTGAATTATCACCCCTGAGTAAACTAAGCCCATTAATTTTCTCGAGCTATATTATAATTATTTTTGTGATAGTTATTATCAAAATCAAAACATAGCTTTAATACCTTTCGAACAGTTTCCACAATTTCAGGATGTTTTTTGAGTATGAGGGTGTCCAAGGAATGATTTCTCAAGCGATCTAGAAGTTCAATAGCTCTATCGCAATCTGCAGCTCTTGAGCTCAAGCAGTTGATGACATCCCCGATTATTTCGATTACCTCACCTTCTATTCTTAACTTCCTGCATATTTTTCGGTAATCAGTACAACGATAAGTTCTAAACTAATTAATTTTTTAATAATATACAGAATTTTTAAAAATTACCTTAGTTTATTCGCTCTCTTTTCACTTATAGTTTTCTCCACAATATCATAAATTTCCCCTTCTTTTTCTTCCACAGCAGTCACAAGCATATTAAATATTTCCATAGCGGCCGGTTCTACGCTTTCCAAAGTTTGTCGTAGTTTCAGAGCATTTTTTGCAGTCGCTAAATCCCATTCGATCCTCGCTGCCTTCGACTACATTAATTAACAGTAAACACAATTAATGAAAAGCAATCTCGTATTGAGATTAAATACTATTTACATATACTTTACAATAAATCAGATATTAAAACAAATATAAGTACCTCAAACTCTTTTGGTTTGTCATGATTGAATATTATCTCAACTTCTGTGTCTTTCTTAACAGCCAAAGTAATTTTTATGGATTCTCCTTTAAAATCAAAATACATTAGTAAATCCCATATATACTAGTTTAAATTTTGTATATTGATAAATGAGCAATATATCAATCGTATATACATACCGGAACTTTCGTCGGGAGATACGGGTATTTCCGTAAAATGTTTTTCAGTCTTAGATAAGGAAGAATCCTCAGATCCAGTATCTTCTTCCCGGCCAGTGTTCACCCAACTTCCTGCAGAGTTTTCTTTATCCTCCACATCCTCGTGATTTTCTTCTTCCATGTCTTCCAAAGGCATTTCATCATCTGTTCTCGACGTGGCAGGGGTAATATTACTGTCGGATTCAATCTCAACCGGCGACGGTTCGGGACTTTCAATATTGTCTATTGTTTGGGAAACAGGTAGATGGGCTCTACCTTTGGCTTGAATACTAGCAGAGATATCGTGAGCAACTTGAAGAGTCGTGGCAGCTTTACCTTTACCTTTGGCCTTGGGGGTTGCCTTACTTGATCTAACCGGAGCAGGCAACGGCTGTTCAGGTATTAGGGCTGGAGCTGGAGACTACATAAGCATATATTATGTGAATATTATATTATTACTATTTGGTATCTATACCTAAGTCTACGAATATCTTCTTAAATAGTGATAATAATATTGTTATACATAATTACAAGTAAAAATGGTATTATTTAATAACGCTATATTATAAATGCAGACTCATTTCCTTACCCCTTCCACAACTTTCTGTTTCTTTGTACGTTTACTTGTAGTCGGCGTGGACTCTTGTTTTTCATCAAATGAAGACTGCAAGGCAGCTTTTGCAAGAATGGACACCGGCGAACCAATTTCGTCATCAGCAAATCGTTTGGGTTTAATTTTTCTGCCACTTCGACTTACAATCTCTGGCATAGGGACTTGAGGTGGAGGGGTCTCCACAAGAGGGCTCGATCCTCCAGTTAAAAGACTTATTGAGTCTCGTTTTGTCGCTTTGCTAATTCGCCTCGGAGGCTTCGGTGCAACCTACAAAACAGTCATTATGAAACCAAAGTTCATAGGACGAACTTCTACGAATTTTTACATTTACAGCATACCTCTTTTGGAGCAGCTTTAGCGACAGGGGCAACTTTAGCAACAGGAGTAGCTTTCGCAACAGGAGTAACTTTAGCTACAGGTGTAGGAAGTTTGCCCTCCCTTTTCAAAACTGGAGGTGATTCATCAATTTGCAAATCTCCTTCCTCAAAATCGGTCTACAATACACACGCAAAAATGATATATTATAGCGTCCACATAAAAACTGGTTAAAAAAGCAATAAACATATCGGTACACATTCAAGTTGATTGCCCTTCACCCAAGGAACAAATTTTTATTTCAAAAAATACAAGTCAGTAACACACCTGAGGAAGTGGTTCTTCATGATCCACCGGTTCATCTCCTGGATTATACAATCTTAACCCAGATTCTATTTCATCCATAGCTTTCTTAAACGTCGGTGAAGGCTTGCCGGGCTTTCCGTACTTATTTATGTATTCCAGTGTGTAAGGAAACATGTTCTGAGGTTTTACTTGAGCCCTACGGTTAGACGAAGGATCATTACACACATTTCTCATCCAAATTCCATTAGACAGTATTCACTAACGAAATCCATAGAATAAATGACAACTTACGAGTCATGAGTTCCATAAAACACCAAGAAATATTTCTCTTCCTTGCCAGCAGCTCTTTCTATAACCTGATAAATACGTGAAGGTTACATCATTAGAAAAAGAAGAAAAACATGATAAGATATGCGCTAGTAATAAGTTCTAAATACCTGCGCCGGCCATGGTGGATATCCTTTTAGTTTGGCAAAAACCCGATCGCCTTTCTTATACTTATCCTCCTTGACCTTTCCTCCTGCCTCTGCCATTGCGTTCAACTGTAATAAAAATCAGAACAAAACTACATTTTAAATTTGCCAATTTATGCTCATACGAATGATGATTTTATGGTTCATATAAACATCATAAACAATAAATTACACTTACAAGAAGCCGCTCAGCTCCACCACCCACGCTATCAATCAATATGCCGTCGGCGGAGTATTTTTCAATATATAGTTACATAAAATTTTAATGAGCAAGTCAGACACTCATAACAACTGAAAACCGACGCGCCTGATCGGTTTATAATTTATAAGCCTCTGGTATATGTATGTAGCTGTACCAAATCTATAAAACAAGAAGGAGAAGGGTGAAAACACAAAACACCGACACAGCAATTTAATTATTGAAACATTATTAATATAACACAATTAGCATGTTGCAATTCTGGATTAATTTAATTGGAAATGTAACTTACCCGGTCAACCCAATTCAAGGTGTAAAATGCGCAGCAAGATACATTGAATTTATTTTACAGTTCCTACAAAGCGGAGCAATTTAGCAATGCAGTTAAAAATAACGGAGAATTCAAAAGTTCCCGCTGCTGCTACCTCCGCTTTTTACAAGGAAAAAGAGGTTCCGTAGAGATGCTTTTTCAGCTTTGACGGAAAGCCACACAAAGGCTATGGTTGGAATTTGGAATTGGAAAGTGTTGTGTTGTAAACTTGTCAAGTGAAGGTTCTGGTTTTGCTCGTCAAAGGGTTACTGTGCATCTTTAATGAAATATATTTAATGAAATGTTTTGGCTATGGATTTTAAGCAATTCTACACGATATTTTATTTATTTCCTAACAAATTTGCTCTAAATTAGTTTTTACAGAACACTTGTTTAGCTCAACCAATTCATGCATATATGTAAATGTTATATTTTGTCTAGAATTTATTAACATTAACATTGTAAGTTCGTAACTGCAAATTCGATTGCCAGTGAATACTTGCTGAATCAGTCGTAATAAAGCCAACTATATTATTAACATAATTATACAATATAACTATATGTACATGTTATTCCACACCGGGGAACAAATACTGTCATGAAAATAATACGTATATGTATTTTAAAATAATATTTGATAACTTCAAATATAATTACGCGAGTATAAAATAAAACATGATAAAAAATTAAAATTGGTACTCTTACAATACCTAAAACATAGACACATGTTAACGAAAACGGTTCTGAAACATTCAGCGGTTTACTAATTTTGGACCTTCCATGATGAGATTGTTTTGCGAACGTTCGTGAACCACCGCCGTAGCATTAGAAATCAACAATGTGGTGGTAGCTCTAGCGCCAACCTTGACTTGATGAAATTTGTAGTGAGTTCTAATGTCTCCAGTCTGACGAATGATTTGCAACACACGGGAAATTGATACTTCCTAAACGATTCCAAACAAATGATAATTACGATTACCACTGGATTTTTCTTGAGTACATACAAAAGGCTACAACAATCAGCGGGAAACTCTATAAAACTCCACATTACCTTGTCACTAATGTTGTGTAATCGAATAAACTTGCCTAGAGGTTCTTTATATATATTGATGTACTTTAGTTCATCCTGGGAACCCCGACTGTATAATTCTAGCCCAGACTCAATTTCATCCATAGCATTCTTAAACGTCGGTGAAGGTTTGCCAGGCTTGCCGTACTTATTAATGTTCTCCAGCGTGTACGGAAACATGTGCTGAGGTTTTACTTGAGCTCTATGTGATTATATAAAAAATCCGTCTAATCAAATTCCAAATTAGACTATAGTAAATGTCAACTTACTCGTCATGAGTTCCATAAAAGACCAAGAAATATTTCTCTTCTTTGCCAGCAACTCGTTCTTGAACCTATGAAATTGATACGTAATTATTGCTAAACAGGTCAAACTAACCTGAATAAATGATCCGATTTGTACTACTCTGTTTATGTACCTGAGCTGGCCATGGTGGATATCCCCTTACTTTGGCAAAAACACAATCGCCCTTCTCGTACTTATAGATCTTTCCTCCTGCCTCTGCAATAGCGTTCGACTGCAAAAAATACATTTTTTAAAATACGCATATTTAATCTATAATTTATTATAAGATGGAAGAATTTTTTATTGAAAAACAATCCTACATATACCATACAATTATTCAGAAATAAAGTTAAAATTTGCAAGAGTACCTCAAACTCTTTTGCTTTCTCCTGATTGAAAAGTATTTCAACTTCTGTGTCTTTCTTCACAGCCAAAGTAATTTTTATGGATTCTCCTAGACAGAGCATGCATTAACTGATATCATGTCATTAAACTGATAAATAAGCGGGAAATGGTTCTGTGCATCTTTTAAATTGATAAAATCAATGAATATTTTCCAACATACCGGAACTTCTGTTAGAAGACATGGGTACTTCCGTAAAATGTTTTTCAATCTTAGGTAAGGAAGAATCCCCAGATCCCGCATCTTTATCCCGGCTAATGTTCACGAATTTTTCGGGAGAGCTTTCTTTACCCTTCTTATCCTCGTGATTTTCATCTTCACTGTCGTCCAAAACGATTTCATCATATGGTCTCGACATGGTAGAGGCATACTGTACACACAGAGCATACAAAGATTATTACCATTTGATACAGCTACTGATCCTCGTAGTTAAGATTTTTTTACTGTATTATTTAATAGTATTACAGTTAATTACTATTTTCTTACCCTTTCTACAACTTTCCGCTGTTTTGCATGCTTAGTCTCCAGTGGAGAATCTTTTCTATCCCCAGCATGCGTTTCGTCCCTTGTAAGAGTTCTTTTCGGCGACTTAATCCTAATGAAAAATATTTTAAGGAAAGTTCTTTTTTTTTTTAAATTCAGCTCATTAAATTGTACGTTTTACTTTTTATTTTCACGCTCCAACAGACGCTCGTGTGTGGCAATTGCGTCATCCAAAGAGAGTTTATTGTCTCTAAGATTTTGACAGCTGGACATCAGCTCGGATTTCTCCCTCTTTAGTCGGGCAATTTCGGTCCGCAAACTGTTCCTCCCTGTCTCCATGTTTAGGATTTGTTTAGTCAAAGCGTTGCATCTAATTAACCAATTTTCAAGTTCCTCATCTTTGGTCTGAGAAGAGCTCTGTAGATTTTTCAATTGTGCTAACAAGTCGGAATTCTTCTTACGTAGCCCATCCAGCTCTTCCTTGTTTGAACGTAATTGAGCCGCATGATAAGTCTGAAGTTCTTGAATGTTCTTTTGCAATTTGCGCTCATGTTTCTGTGAAAAAATAAAACAAAAGATTGTCAACTTGTCATTATGATAGATATTATAGAGATATAAACTTATTAAGACGTTCATTAACCTTTTGAATCTCTTCACTTAATTGTGCCCTAATCTGGGCTACTTCATCTTCATGGCGACAAGTTTGGAAAGTCAGATTCGCCTCTTCGATCTTGAACTTATTATCCACCATTGACTCTTTTTCCAGCTGCTTCCTCAATAGTTCTAATTCTCCTCTCAAACCAACTACCTTATCAACCAACTCCGAAAATTCAAAATAAAAACTTGAAATAAGTTACATCACTCCCAACATCCCACAACAATTTATTATAATGTAATCTGAATTCAGTACTGCACATACCTTTCTCTCACTTGCAAAGTTATCTCTCACCGAACGAAGCTTATCATTTTGCGCCGTGAGATCCTGGAAACGAGAATCAGAGTCGTGCAAATCTTTTTTTAGCTTGTTGATTTCCAATTTCAAGCGCTCCAGTTCCTTTGCAGTATCATCAATCAGTTGACCTGCATCAACCAGCTCCCGATGGTTTGTAGCAAACACCTGGTGGGTGAAATACGAGATTCATATAGTCTCCCCACTCTTGATATGTCTAGCATTACATAAAATTAAGAATCAATGCTAAAATAGTTATTAAAATTGATTCACATCCCATCACAAACCTTTCTGATCTGCATAAAAATCTCTGAATTAATGTCCTTTCTCCGGCGGTAATTAGCAGCCAATTTTTCCAAAGAATCCTGAGCGTTTGTTTCTTGAATACCGGGAATACTCGTGTGTGTAATAGCAGGTGATTGTACCTCTATTAATAAAAAAAATATCTCGTTAATTAATTAAATTCTATTCTTATATTCTTTATCTATTATAAATAAACCGTCCCCCATTCTCAGTTTATATTTATAAATAACAATTCCATTATTTTAAATTTACGAGCAGACGTAGACGTGGAGCCTTCCGCTGTCTCAACATTTGACCCATCCGTGGAAGAATTCTCGTCACTTCGTTTAGTACTTTTTGATTTTGATCTCATTTTGTAAATTGTCATGTACCAAGAAAAAATTTGCGAATTAAAAATGTCTTAAAAATTCACTGGAACACATTTTCACATTTCCTTGTTTTGGGACCGCCGAACAAAATCAGAAATTCAAATTATGCAAATTTGCCCCCATGTATTCCAGTTTCCTGATTGGAGGAAATTAAAGTTCGCCCAGTCCTGGGCCCTTAATTGCTCCGCCCATTCAAGCCATACTGTTGCGGGATTGGTGGAAGCGTTATTGCCATTGGTTTTCATTCAGACAGGGAGAAGCGGGTTCTGAAGCTAAAAAACGTTTCCGAAACGTTTGACCTCGGAGGAAAATGCGTCCATATTTTAATAACTTTAGTTTTAATTTTTGGATTTTATTTTTAATGCACTTATGTGTAGAGCTAAAAATGCAAGAATATGCCTTAACAATGCACTTGTGGTTTATTTATTTTATTATGATTTATAAAATTTGTTACGTAAATTAATTTACAGAGCGCTTATTTAAAATTTAAAAACTCAGTCAACCTATATAAAAACACTTATAATAACAGTACAATTTGTCAAGAAATAACATTTTAACATTCGTAACTATATAATCCGATTGTCAGGGCTTATTGCTGTTCGCAATAAAGCCACTATATATGTATAACATTGTATTTACATTATACATACAACGGTGTACATACAAATACTTCTATAATAAATTTTATTTTGATGAAAATAATTAATACAAAATTTGAAGAGTATAGATCTACGCGAGTCATATTTATATAGATAACAAAAAATTAAAATTGGTAGTCTTACAGTAGCTTACACCGCCACTGCTGGAGTCAACGAAGGTCTGAAAACGCTTAGCGGTATACTAATATTGTTGACCTTCCATGACATTGATTTGCGAACACTCGTGAACAATTGCCGTAGCACTAGAAATCGACAATATGGTAAAAGCTCTAGCCCCTACCTTGACTTGGTTAAATTTGTAGTGTGTTCTAATGCCTCCAGACTGATAAATGATTTGCAGCGTACGTGAAATTAATACTTCCTGGAATTACAATCCAATGATATAATTTGATGACCAGTGCAGTTTTAGAACATACAAAAGGCTATACAATAAGTGGGAAAATCTGTAATAATTCCACATTACCTTGTCACTAATGTTGTGTAATCGAATGAGCTTGCCGGAAGGTTCTTTTTCAATTTTAATATACTCCAGTTCATCCTGTGATCCCCGCCTGTATAATTCTAACCCAGATTCAATTTCCTTCATAGCTTCCATAAACCCTGATGACGGTTTGCGAGGCTTGCCGTACTTATTAATGTATTCCAGCGTGTACGGAACCAGATGCTGTAGTTTTATTGTAGCTCTATACAGTCACACGAAAAATCATTAATAAATTTTTAATCCAAATTTAAAGACAAAATAATAAGTTATACAGATACTAATAACAATACTAGTTACTAAACTCGTAGTTCACTTACTCGTTATGAGTTCCATAAAAAATCAATAAATATTTCTCTTCTCTGTCAGCAACACGTTCTTGAATCTATCAAATATACCGTTTTTAACCAACCAAAAAATGATAAGATTTGTAATAATCTGTTTCTACTTACTTGAGCTGGCCATCGTGGATATCCTCCTAGTTTGGCAAAAACCCTATCGCCCTTCTCGTACTTATGAGTCTTTCCTCCTGTCTCTGCAATTGCACTAGACTGTAATTTTTTTTGAAATAGGCATTTTAAATCCTCGTGCGATGAATGATTTTTAGAATCACATCGTATTCCCTCATATGTATACAAAAGGTAATAATGAAGATAACATGTGTATACCTCAAACTGTGTACCTTTATCCTGATTGGAACTTAGCTCAGTTTCTGTGTCTTTCATTACATCCGGAGTAAGTCTTATGGATTTTCCTTAAGAAAACAAATATTATTATTAGTAGCCCCGTAGATTCTATAGCATGCAATCGTGTTTTATATTAAAAAATAATTGGGTTAATGAGAGGTTGTATATTTTGTGAGGTCTTGTTGAAATGTTATTGGACGGGTCAAGACAAAAATAACGGGAACTTTTCATACATACCGGAACTATTGTTGGGAGATTCTGGTATTTCCGTCAAATGTTTTTCAGTCTTAGCTAAGGGAGAATCCTCAGATCCCGTATCTTCTTCGTAGCCAGTGTTGATCAAGCTTTCTGTACAGTTTTCTTTGTCCTCCTCATCCTGATTTTCTTCTTTTATGCCTATCAAAGCAATTTCATCACCTGCTCGCGACATGGCAAGGCTGGACTAAAAAGCACAAATAATGTAAAGATTATTGCCATTTGATGCCGCTAATAATCCTCGTATGCAGTTAAGAATTCCGGTATTATTTAATAATATTAAAGATATTGACTATACTTTCTTACCCCTTCCATAGCCTTCAGCTTTTTTGCAGTCTCAACTGAAGTATCTTGGCTACCACCAAGTGTGTCCTCCATTGCAAGGGTTCTTTTCGATGACCTAACCCTGACGTGAAATATTTCAAGAGAATTTAATTATCAAGTTAAAATTTAACACAAAAATCGGCGCAATTATTAATTTGTTAATCTTACTTTCTTTCTTCACACAGTTGTTTTATGTTTTCCACAACTTCTTTCATGTCCTGAAAGTTTTGATAACCAAGATCACTTTTACTTTCAAGAACCTTGATGTAGGTTAACAAACCGTTCCTCTGCTCTACTAGTTTCTGTGAAAAGCGTTTAGAAAACAAAACATCAGTTCAGAACTTGTATGGTATTTTGCCGGTAACATAACAGATAGATATTTATAAACTTCTCAAGCCGTACATCAACCTTTTGAAACTCTTGACTTAATTGTGTCTTCAACTCGGCAACTTCTTGTTTATGGCGACGAGATTGCAAAGTCAGTTCGTCCTCTTTGGTCTTTAACTTGCTCTTCAAGTTCGTTATCTCTTGTGCCACTTGATTTTCTAAATATCTTAGAAAATAATCGAAGCCAACATCGAACTTCTAAAATTAAAATTAAAATTAGTAATAAATCGAATCCTCGACACCTCACAATAGCTATATTATCTTAAATCAGAATTCCATATTACCTTTTTCTGATCTCTCTCCGAACAAAGTTTATTATTTTGCGTTGTTATTTCCTGGAAACTTGCATTAAGCTGGGTAAAATTGCTGCTCGCAGTAGCAGCTTCCGTGGTTTTCTCCTTTAACCTAAAAGATTAAACGTGCTTACTTCATGAATATGACCTTGCAGGTCTCGGTCGCAGAAAAACGTTGAGAAACTTACTTTTCTTCTAACATTTCTAAGTCTTGTCTTTGCTGATCGCATTTTAAACTCAAGAGTGCCATTTCCTTTGCAATGCCAACTAATCGATCAGTGTCAATCATCCCTAGGAGATTCGCAGCAATAGCCTATAGTTGACATACAAATATCATATACATATTCCTCCCACTCTTGATATATGGCTAAAATTTCATTAAGGAATCTATGCTGAAAATCGTAAACAAAATTTGTTCGCATGCACTCACGAACATTTTTGATTTTTATAAATTCTGCATCAGTGCGCGTTTCCAAAGAACCCTGGGAGTTTGTATCTTGAATACCAGCCATTCTCATGGGTGTGAAAGGTCACCGTTGTTTATTTGTTTGTCATAAACTCACTGAAAAATTCTATACAAGATCTTGCGTTGCCGGAAAGTCGTGACCAGATGCCTACTTTAATAGTACACTAACGACTAACTACTATTTGAGCCCTTAGTCTACTGAAAAAGTCTACTAACTCTACTACAGATATTTTCTCCAAAAATCTACTATAGCCTACTTTTTGACCCTACGATCCTACTAAATCTACTATTTCTGACCAGAATTAAACTAATTTTTTCAAACTTTGAAAAATATCGCAAATTTTACATGTGTTAGAGCTTTATTTCGATATTATTTTGTAATAAGGATGGTTATGAATACTGCCCTAATGTTTTCTACGACAAAAGTGTGAACACAATTTTAGGTCTACTATTTTGATAGTTAAAATCTGGTCAGGGAAAGTCACTGATGAGTTGGACAACATGTGCCTATTCCTTGGAGTCTCAACGAAAACAGAGAGGAAATAAAATGGAGACCTTTTATGGCTCCAGTTTTCCCTCGCTAAATAAACGGCGATTTTCTTTCGAGTGGAAACCAAGCTAGTATAATTATAGAATAATTATTTTAAAATGACTGGGATTTACATAGGCTGGTGCTTAATTTGAATAATGAGAATGTTCCTTTATATGAATATGAACTAACTTTTAGCCCGTGCTTCGCACGGATAGGACTAATTTTCCTCGCTCAAGTTGTTGCGAAAAATTGTCACTTTTACGTAAATTAACCTAAATTAACGTTAAAAAACTATATCCCAGATGTGGTTAAAAGACATGTTTTAATACATTATTAATTGTATTAATTATTTTGCACAAGAATAAATTTAAATTTTACATTATTTTCCTTACATTTTTTAAACAATAATAACTATTATTTTGTAAATATTTAATTATGTATAATTATTTATCTGTAATAAATTTATATCATATTTTTTATTATATTTTTATGCATAATTCATTTAAAATATTATTTTTACAAATAGAATTTACAAATAATAAGTGATTTCGAATATATATGTAGTTTATGAGATTAATAATATTATGGTATAAATATTAAATATTTCAAATATAATAGGCATCTTTTTTTAAATAAATAATAAATATTTATATATAATAATTATATATAATTATAAATACAAGTGGCATTCTTTTTAAATAAATCTTACAAAGATTTATGGCGAATATAGGTTAGGAAATATATGTGACGATTTTAACACATCAAATCTGTTGACTACGGACAACATTTCTCTCAACATTGAGGATGAATTTGGCGAAGATGAAGAAAAACCATTCCGTCAAAAAGACAAGGATGGATCCGGTGCTACAAAGGATGTAGAAAACAAATGCAGAATCAAAGATTTCCCATGATAGGGGTTTTGGTTTGAGTGTGTGATTTTCCAGGATTGTCATACCAGAAAACAGTAGCGCTAAATAATTCCTGACCGGTTCATCCTTCTGTAAGAGCTCATGGACAGCCTGGAATTCCCCTGTGACATGGTGGATCTCACTGAGCTCCCTCCAGCGGCAATACAGCCCAGATTCATACAAATGTGCAAGTGCTGGTTGGAAGAGAGGCAGGAAGAAGTTTCGTCGAATTATCCAAGGAGTTCTATTGAGGAAAGTGTGGACAGTAGAACTTTTCTGGACGAAAGCGGTTGCAAAAGTATCCATGAGTTTCTTCAATGTTTCCACATCAAATTGGGAGCCAATGATGGCGAAGTTTTCGGGGATGGAGACGTTCTGGAAGATATACAAGTTGTCGTACTTCTGTTGTTTGACTTGATGTCCTGTTATTTGTTGCAAGGACCTCTGTGATCTGGAATGATCATTGTGTTGCAATGACCGCTTGGACTTAGAGTGATCATTGTAGCTGTGAGTATCAATTGCAAGTAGTGGGGATGATTGAGTGTGAGCTTTGACAATTTCCGCGTGACTCACGGGAATGAAGTGTACATGTTCCTTCAGATCTTTATAAAATACTGGGAAGTCCACACCAGGCTGGCCAATCGTCATTTCATTGAGAATTCCAACGAGCGTAGAGTAAGGTTTACCTTGGTAATGATAAGAGGTCGTGGTAACTAGAAAATAAGGACTTTCTACAAGATCCTTGGTTGTCGGGGGGATTGGTGGTGGGATAGATGTCGCTAGATAAGAATATATCGTCCCGCGGTACAAACTACTGATGACGACTGCGGCGAAGATCCAAGTTATAATTATTACTTTCGAGACCATATTCAATCGCATCTTCACCTTCCAAATGGTTAGCTGACTTTGTTCAAGTAAGATGGCTGTAAAGAGTACGAATGTGAAACGTAGGTTAATAAGTCGGTTGCGCATGATTTCGTATCTTGATGACGTAGTTGCTGCGAATAAAGCTGCCAGCCC
The DNA here is from genome assembly GCA_034696945.1 of Lipothrix lubbocki. Lineage (NCBI taxonomy): Eukaryota > Metazoa > Arthropoda > Collembola > Symphypleona > Sminthuridae > Lipothrix > Lipothrix lubbocki. Next base: position 28,503 of record JAQGAK010000955.1, on the reverse strand, counting down.
AATGAAGGTCGATATGAGCGCCGCCCATGTTGAAGGGTCAAAGGTTCTCCAAAGTGCGGAGATATTTAATGCATTTTTGTCTACCACCGTGATGTAAACAAAAGGCTCAAAGTATTCCGCTGCAGTAGACCATTCATATTTGGATGAGGAAGGTGTCAGGAACATTTGTTCGTTGTAGTCCGCATATGACATCATGCCTGACTTTACATGACCATAGATCTTGTAGTCAGTTGCAAATGGAGTCATGTTCAAGCTTACGCTCATGGCTAAAATAGCGCAGATATTCGGATCCGTTTTCAGCCCAGCTTTGTACAATCCACATCCTTGTGACTCATACTTGATTATTTCTTCTGTTCGATAATTTAGAGCCTCGACTGATCGTCCCATTAAATTTCCATGCAAATTCATCCAAATATTGTCCAGATCGGCAAGGGAGTGTATGGCGGACATTGGAACATTCCTCAGTTGATTCTCTAGTCTCCCTCGACAGTGCATACAGACCATTTTGACTTTTTTCCGCTTGCTATCCACAACCAGAAATTTCGAAGTTAGCGTGAGGCGGTACAAATTCGAATAAAATCCTTCCTCACTTTTTCTGAAGTCAACTGACTCTTCATGGCTGTACGATCTAATGAAGATTATGTAGTGTGGGTTTTCATCCCGAAGAACCACATCTTCTAGAATCTTATGCAACGACAAGAAATCCCCCTTTTCCCCAACAATATTTTCCAGGAAATAAACTTGAGCACTGCAAGCCAGTCGTGTGGCCAATACTTGAGATTGTATTCGATGACAACCTACAATTGCTTCCGAGGTTTTATTTAGATACTCAATTTCTGAGGGAGACTGGCAGGAATCTTCATTAGAAGAGAATTTATCGTCAACCGTTATTGGCGTATTCTCCCCGAAATACTTCAAGTAGCGAGACTTTTCATTCCAGACTCGATCTCCATCCGTGGTTTTTAATGTTGAGCGAATACTAACAGTGCAGTTAGTAAATAGTCCAAGGAAATTAGGCCTTCTTGAGTTATTAGCTGTGCTAGATCCCTGCACAGCTGTCCTCACTAGAACAGCAATTATTGCGAACGGAAGTAAATGGCATGATATATGAGCCATCTAATCACAATAAGTCCGTGCCTATGTCTTATATTACAAAGAAGTTTCCAAGCGGGTAAAAATATTTTTTAATTAATTGTATCTCAGATTTTATTAATTTTCCTAAATACCTAATCAATTATTATCATGGCGTGATTTTGGCCAACGCACTAGCACTTATTATACCTAACACTTCTACTGCGATTCACCATTGAACTACATGCCTATTAAAGAATCTCTCCGAAAACGAAAGCAAGAAGGTACCGTAAGTGCTAAATCGGGAATGAGTCAGTTTATATAATGAAGTACAATATCGTGGACAAAGACAACAGCAACGCATATCCAATAGCCATAACCTCCACAAAGGTCATCTTATACCCACATAACTATGGAGAATGCTAAACCGAATCAATATGAAACCTCCACGGCACCTTGGCATATACATACGCTTTCGACAGGATATAATCACCAATTTGAAATATTAATGACACCGTGAGAAATTGAAATGGCAAAATAGCTTAGCCGAACTTATATAGAGGAACCAGCTGGGAGTTGAGAGCATTGCTGGAAAAGCTAGGAGGTGATGCCGTCATTTTGATTATGCTTTACGTAAACTTGTGAAAACAGTTTATTCTACGTAATTTATATCTCAACTCAGCCTTTTGTATTAAATTGTTATGTTGTCTTGTGTCAATTTACAGTTCCATTACATGATGATCGATTACATACTATGTGTAGTATATCATTAAATGTATTTCCAACGGTTCTCCATTATTTACTTTAGTTTTAATAATTAAGAGCAACACTTCTAACTTGGAATTCCTATTACTTACATACAATGGAATTTACTTAACTGATATTATTTTGGTTAAATCGATTAAATGTAAAAACATTTAATGCATTTTTCAATTTTTAATATTTAATTTTATATGACACATGCTTGTTGTGGTTTCATACTTTCATATTTTGTGTGCTTGTACGTTTATTAATTGCTTATATGACTACTTATTCAGCATTACAAGGGTTAAGGTTTACTATAAAAAAGTGTCGTCTAAAATAAAGTAGAAATAAATAAATAATGTAAACATATGGGCCAAGAACTGCAAGATGTGAACAACTTTTGCTTCTTGGGATTGTAACGTTTGAAGATGCATACCCAAAGCTTAAACGCTTGTTAAGTATATGGATGGCAGCTCTTCGTTAAATTATTTCCCACCAAAAACGCTTGAGAGATGACAAAGAAATGAAAGCTTAACGAATGCATGTTATTGAATAGGAACACACTTGCGGAAGGCCATAATATGATGAAGCCAATCGATGAAAATCCAAGAGAAGCTTTTTGCTCTGTACAGTCTCCTGTCAACGTGGCAATCGGAATTTCTGCTTTGCGGCTCGTGCGTCCTTCACGAACTTTGGCCTAAATAATTAATTCGAATTTATACCTAAATTCACACTCAAATAAAACTTTCCCCATTGGAAACCCACAAAATTCCTTACTTACAATCACAACCTTAATTCAATCAATGTTAACATTTTCCAATAGTTAAATCATCCAAATTCGACGGGTAAAGTCTTCAAAATGAACTTCAAAGTTGAGATCCTCTTATGGAAAATAGCATTGGAAATTTTCAAACCCAATTTTTTATTAGAATCTATGCATATTTTTTTAATTTAATCATCAGATAATAAATCTAGAATTTTTATATACCAGATTCAGTTAATCATGTATTTTTAGAAATTTAATTTAAAATATTTTAAAATTGGGGTATTATGAGAATTACATTCTCACACTGCCCCTACTACTGAGCTTTAGAAATACGAGTGAGATATCTTCTTAATTAGCATGTGTACACCACAGATGTTTTAAAATGATTTTATAGCCTTGAAAAATTCGGTCAATATTCTGGCTCTACAATTATATAAGAAGATAGAATAGTTTAATAATTGAATTTAGAATTTATTTGAGTGATTTCAGTGGAAGGAGTTGAGTATGCGCTTTTACTTTGTCGGTCGGTGTGTGCCAAAGTTAATAAGTAATACTACGTAACGTAACAATAAGAAATACTGTTATAATTTATAGGAAAATGTCTTATTAGTATTGATCGTCGTCGCTCATTAAACCACAAAGGCTTGCAAGTTGAAGTTTTCGCTGTATAATATCCCTTAACATAAAATATGATTTACGAACATTGAGGCTACAAAGTATGGACACACACACTTAAGTCCTGAAGATATTGTTACAACTTTAAAGGAATGCAGTGAGGTTGATTTATATGACAGCAATGATTCATTTTGTGGAAAATGTGAATCATATGTGAATGTTTGAAAGTAAAGAATTTGTAGAGCTACAACTAAATAAATATTTAAAATAAAGCAATAACGATTTCCAATACCAACAAATTGAGATGCACAAGATCAGCATCAGAAAGGGCAAATTTAACCCACAAATTATACCTTGTGGTCGTTGTGTTCTCAGTGTATGAATTTACAATTCATAATTTCGAAATCATTTAGTACATAAATTAAATAAAATCAGTTTAAACGAATGGTCTTTTCAATCTTGTGAACCGTAATAGAGAAATAATTCCATCCATATATGATCGAATTCGAGTCCCTATAATATACAGTATACTACCGTGTATACCTACTTGAAGTTATTACAATACATTCTTATAATAGTCTTCACCTTGATTTCAAAAGCTCAATAATGGAGATATATATGACAATATAAAGGAGGAGGCACACTCATACTGACATCCTATGTATATTGAAAAGCGCAATAAAAACTCGAGACAAAATACATTATGATTACTATTTAAAGTACTTATAAAGCCGATATCGTTGCAGCAATTGTAAAAGGAGCAAGAAGCATAATAAGGACTCACCATCCCTCATTATTGAAATTGTTTATTTACTTTGACATTTGAATTGGAAGTGTGTAGTCGCAATCAGATTTCGAGAAATACTCCATCGTCATTTATTAGTAGAAACAAAACTTTTTTTTGATTTTCGGACTGATATCGCCATCGTTAGGAGGACACTTTCGCATTCCATTTCCAAACCAAGGTTATACAATTTGTAATATATTGGATGGCAAAAGGTGAAGGATAATAATGACGGAGAAAAATCTGATGAATTCAATTTTACATGGGTACACTATATATGTACACTTATTTCATATCGCATGTAAATCTACATTACTACCTGTATTGACTCTAAAATCTGACATGTATTTTTTATAGAATATTATTGTATTTATTTGATATTTATTTTACCATGTATTTTAATTAATAACATTTATATAATATATATAATATATAATAACATAAATATATGTACGCACGGGCGTAAAATCAATTTTTTATTCAAACATTTAAAGCTACAAAATTTCCAACAACTTCCTATTTTAACAGAAGAAAGATAATGAATGAAAATGAACTTCGAAAATATTTTTCTTGGTGAACATGTAATACTAAACAAATCTATACCAAACCAAACTTCTTTTTTGCTAGAACTTATATTACACAATCACAATCTACAAGAATGTTTTAGACGCTCATCACTAATTGTGGAACCAATTTTACAAACGTGCGCTGCTCATCAATGCTTAAACGAACGGGCTGCATTGCATGCACGTCAAGCAAAATTAACCCCAAATCAGCTTTTATCAAATCAAAGGTAAGTAAGAGGAAGAAGCGTCTTTGAATACTGATCAGCTGTGTATTTGTTGTTTATCTTTTATAACCGTATAGTGCATTTTAGAAATTATTACATGAAGGAATATCCGCTGTAATAACTATGATTATTCATGTAATATAATACATATAACGCATGTCTTATTGGAGGATTCATCATCTTCACCACAACAATCAAGAAATTATTTTTAGTTGGAAGTAATAAGAGCCTTCAATGGAATGAGGAACAACTTGCAGGGCCATACGTCGCGAGATAATTGCAGCAGCAGCAGCTTTTGTTCCTGATGACAGCCCAGATAAGAACTCCCAGATGCGGGTGACGTGCTGATTTGCTTAATTGCAGTTCAGCAGGCATCATTATGGCCATAGCCCTGTCAATTGAATATTTATTAATACAAATACAGGTACACACACGAGGTTGCACTGCTTGTGCGGCATTAAAAAACTTGATGTTAGAACGTTTGATATTAACTCCTAGTATATGCATAAAAACACACTATAGATAGGTTCGGCTTAATTGCATTTATACAAACAAATAACACACCATTTGGTAAAGATTTATTATAGTATTTATTATATTATTTTGATTCAGCACATCACCTCACAAGTTTTCACTTTCCGAAAATTCCATAATTGTAATAAATATGTGTACAAGGTATATGTACTATTTAGTGCATAAATTTTCTCCTGTTGACATTCTACACATCTTTAAGATCGTTAAGATGTGTAGAATGTCAACAGGATGGGACATTCTTTGCCGTATTTGTAAAAAATTCTAGACTTATCCTGGTTAGTTCATCATACTGGATGTAGGAACATATATGTCAAACGCCTGCTGGTGTATTTGCTTTTGGTTATGGTGCAGAAAATATAGAAGAGGCGGAAAGAATAGAATGTATTTTATGTAATAAGATTTTTACACTTGTACTGTATAATACTGCGTGTAGGTGATGAAATAGGGAAAAAAGATGTTCAGATCTGAACATCGGAAACAATGACATGAGCTTTTAATGTAGTACATCAAATAAATGCTCACACGTTGTACAGCTAATAGGCACAAGTCCCATTTGCACAATGAAAAGTGACAATAATGATGTGATCCACGACTTCTTCTTCTCCATTTATTCACATCTTGGCAAGTACATATAAGTCTAATATGTATCTTACAATACAATCTCATGCACAATACACAATTAAAATCTGAGATTTACAAAAGTAATGTGTTGGAAACAATCGCATAAAAAGATAGCCTTTTCCCGAGAATCCATCAACGAGACTGCAGTAATATGTATAACTTACAAATACATATATAAATACTTGCAATAAAGGCGCAAGTACTACTTCCAATATAAACGTAAGTACTTCCCATACAGATATAAATACTTGCAATTCAAGTATACTTGCAATATTTGGGGGTTGGTTCCTTGATTAAAATATTTCATTGTGTTGAAACAATTTGGTCAGAAAACAACAACATCAAGGGATGATAATAGAAGGCCGAGAGAGTTGGCGGCGGAGGTCCTCTCATTTGTCATTTTAACATTGCTCTAATAAAATGATTATGGACTACAATATTACATTAACTACATATACATAAGGTAATATTCATTTTTTCCATCTGAATTCACATTCACGTATATACATACTGAACACATGCTACAATGTGGAACACAAAACATAATCTGATAGAAAAATGCATGAGAAGCTTATAAAGTGGAGGAAGGTACTGCGATATGGTAGGCTTTATATCCTTTTACACACTTTATAATACTTTTATACAGTTTATAAAACCCTTTAGCACACTTTATAATACCCTTTTATACAATTTATAATACCAAATACACTTTATAATGGTCCGTTCGTAACCACAAAGGTTATCTCATCCTTGTTCATTCAAAGGATTATCTCTGCAATAAGTTTAGGTCTTTGAGTCGAATTGTTCGAAGAATGTGGACACTTTTACTTTCCTTAATCCATAGCATACTCACAACAAATAACTTTGAGCATAAGAAGTCACTTTAGTTGTAATAAAAGAGGGGAAAAACACGCAAATATACATACATATGTATCCATCATATAATAGATACATATATATCCATAACTCACGTAAGTTGAACCTTGTTGTGGACATCCACCCGTATATAGATGATCTTTCACATATTATTTATTCTCATTTGTTGAAGTCACAGCAGCAGTGTGTGGACTTGTGCAAAGTAACATATAGTGCAGTTGTTGAAAGTACGGAAAAGCTTTTGGGGTAAGAAGGGTTATCTTCCTAGCGGTCAGATTTTATTGGCTTCATTTTTTCCAAATTAGTTTTATATATTGGAGGGGATTCCGAGGCGCAATTCATACTGAGATCAAGACTCGGTCAAGTCAAGTCGTATTGGTGTCGTGGTTTCAATTAATTAATAATTAACTTCAGCTGTGTTATCTCACTGTGTGCGAGTGTTACATTATACATATATTCGCAATAATTGTAGTTGCGAGTTGCGAGTCTTATACACATTACGCATTTATTTTGTTACTTTAGAAGTGTCAATGTACTTGCAATATTACATGCTACAGGAATGTGACTGTCCACCTGGACTTTAACTATCTGTAATTATTACTTCTTAATTAGCTTTCAATTTAATAAGTGAATGTATTATATAAAGTAAGCATCGATTAATGTAAGGTGTCTACACAGTGAAATGCGAACCTGATGTAGAGAATGCGGAATAGATAACCACAAAAAGCTTGTTAAATAAAAGCGTGCACACCACTGCACACTAGTAAAGTTAATTAGTGTGGTGTAAGCGGATTTAATTCTTTTTACAATGGTAACTTTACTGGGTGTCGAGGTTCTTCTACTTATTTTCGGTGTCAGCACTTCAGTGGCAAACGTTTCCAATTTAGAGTTCGGTGAACCGGATTACACGTTACTTAATCGGAATGCTACGCGCTGTAGCTCAACCAATGTGAGTTCACTTTTAAGTTAAGACACTAAAACATTATTGTAATCTTTTTAATCCAGTAGATAATTCATAAATTAATTATTATATAATAACAATATTGGAAATTTATTTTTTAATAAAATTTTATTGAGATTTTAATACAATGTTAGCAATACTTTTAAAGCAATAATTTTGTTACCACTACTACTATACTATCAAATAGTTAATTTTGTAATTATTTTATACTTATTTTGAATTATTTTTGTAATTATTTTTTTCTTGTTTTGAATTTTAAAAAAAATTATTTTATGCTTATTTTGAATTTATTTTGTATTTAAGTTGAATTAATTTTATATTTGTTTTGTATTTATTTTGATTTTTGTTTGTATTTTTGTGTATTGATTTTGAATTTATTTATCACGACAATCCCAATAAATTAATGGATCAGTAAGTACAATTATCTGTACTTCATTGTAGTTGTCATTTGAAAAAGAGTCCTTGCTGCACACATGGGATCTAAACGGAATACTGAAATACTTAACATACTTGAAAAGGTTCGACCAGTCCTTTGAAGTGAAAACGGAGGATGTGAATTTCAAGTCTGACAATGTGGATGGAAAATGGTATTTCTAACTTATTTTTCGATTAATTACATGGTGATTTTACCATCTGTAACTATTTGCATACATACTGGAATGCATGAGTTTAGCATGTTAACAGGATGAGTAGATAAAATATATTGAGAGAAGATTTTCCGACTTTTATAGAAAGTGTATTCTAAAGATGTTTATTGAAAAAACTTGGTCACTATTATTTGATTGAATTATCTTATGTGTATTAGGGTGTTTCGCTTTACAAAGCTGAACCCAGCATCATTAGCACCGAAAACCCTGCCAGAACGAGTGGATGAAGAGGCCGCAAGTCTTCAAGAGGCCTCTCCGATAAAAATCAGTGCAGTATATTCTTACGAAGCGATTACTCCGAAACGCATAAATTTCGGCATTTATCTGACAGTCATGCATGACAATCGGGAGTTAGTCCTGCCGCTGCAAACATCCTCGGAGCCGACGGTCAGTCAGCAAAGAACCTACGTAACAGCTCGAGCAAATGCTCCCCCCATCTTCACCTTCACTCATTCCTTTGTCTGGCCAGACGTACACGAGGAATTCAATAGCATTATGGTGACGGCTAATAGAATTGGTGAAGGGAAGGATGATTTGTCTCTACAATTCCTTATTATGGCTTACTATCCTAATGATCCTCAATTCTCCAATAATGAAAATTGTAACGAGGAATTGCTGTCTGAAATCAGCGCAAAGTCCTTTGGCAACGCTCGACCTCCATTTATCAAGCATACAAATAGTATGCTCAATGATGATAAGTATACGGATCTGTACTTGCGAGTTGGTAATGAAGATTTCCCCGCTCATCGCATCATCCTTGCAAGTATGAGCTCTCATTTAATTAGTGTCATTCTGGGTTTGAATTATGTTTATTTACTTATTCTGTCGTTGTAATTTACTTACGGGTGGTTCATTACAGTTGCTTTACATTTTCTTTTAGTATTTTAAACAATAATGTCAAAATATAGTGCAAATTATACACGCACATATTACAATTCTTATAAATATATACTCTTACACACTCTCACATTATGCTCTAATACATACAAAATATACTCACACATACTTAAAAGCATACAAAATATGTATGTGCTCCCACATAGTGTTGGCAATATGAAAATGCCAAGGCATTTTGAGCATTGGCATTTTGGGCATTTTCCAGCAGGAAATCGGCAGAAATTTTTGGGATTTTCAAGATTTCAGGCCTATTTTTTTTGGATAATTTTGATCATTTTTCAAAGATTTTTCTGAATACATTTGCGTCAAAAAAACTTACGTATTAATTTTAATTATTTTTCCCAATTGCTACCAATTAACTGATCAAATTTTTCTTTTATGCCATTTTATCTATTTGGGATTCTTTTTTAAATTAGGAAAATGCCCTTATTTCTGCCCCAAGTTGGGCATTTTCAAAATTTTCTGCCATTGGGCAGATGTTTTGGAATTTTCCCAGTGGGCAGGGCATTTTCAGCAGAGTGGGCACAAACACGAGGGCATTTTCATTTTGCCAACACTACTCTCAAATTGCTACAAATCATAAAAAATGTAATTTTATGACCTTTATTATAATACAGCAACTAGCCCAGTTTTCTCTGCGCTGATTTACAACGAGACGCTGCTGAGTGTGAGCGGGAACCTCATCAGTGAGAATGGCTCTGATCCCTCGGGTCCTTTCCCAATGTCCACGGTAATTCACATAGATGATGACATCAGTGCGGAGACTGTGGAGGAGATGCTTCGCTACATTTACACAGGAAAGGTGGAGAATCTATTTAACCTGGCAGGTCAACTGATCGTAGCTGCGGAGCGTTATGACTTGCCGGAATTAAAGCGAATTTGTGAGCGGGTCATGATGGGTCAAGTCAAGCTTCAGAACTCCATTGATATGTACATCTTGGGGATGCAAGTTAATTCCACTAAATTAACCAAGAAAGCGTTTACCATCATGAGAGCGTGAGTCCGCAGCATTTTTTTTTACTATCTGCAAAACATTTTCACGATTCCCTTTTACACCACCCCCTCGTTATTACTATTCCTATGCATTTGCATTCGTAATTATTTGACTGCTTTATAACACACTGTTTTAAAGCTATTGTAGTGTGATCAGCATAATTTGGAGCGTTGCATCATACGCAAGAATTTGTTGTTGTTGTTTTTTGAATTTCTTTTTATTTAACGAAGTCTCCTAAACAATGTTTCAAGTTAATGAGCCCATTTATTCCTGGCAATTTTTCCTACTTACGATTAACTCACGGAATCTTGACTTGTGAAGGAAAATGCCATTTGTCACTTAAATAATCTAATATTGTAATGGAAAATAAGTCTCCGAGCGAGGAGCAATGAGAAGAATTTTGTGATGTGTAGAATGACTTTTATATATCTACCATAATACCATGTGAATGGAAGCTTGTTTAAGTCCTGGCAGAGAAAAAGTAATTTCTTGAGATACTGAACAATATGTATATATGTAAATATCTAATCTGTTACCTGATAAAAGGTAACGTGAGCATGAACATTCACGACTCATATTAACGTTTAGGCCAGTAATATATATACAAATTGAGGAAAAGGATTTCTATGCATTGTGTACAGTACTGATAAGTTAAACTTAATATGAAAGTATTTTTTCAGGATAATATTGCATACAGTAAAAGATTATTAATATCTTAAACTATGTGGTCATCTTCTTCAAAGTGCATCTTGCAATTTGCATAAGATGAGTCGTAAAAATGCAAATGAATCCTGAAAAATCACATGTAGGAAATAAACTTAATATTAAGTATTACTGTGTATAAGTACATTTAGGTACTACAAACTAAACCGAAAGTAACTTTTAAAAACTTATTCAATATTACGTAGGTACAAATTCTGATTAAACTTTATATGTGCAGGAATAAGGCCAAAATCGTGTCACAGTTCGAGGAATTTCGGAAATTAAGCGTCAAATATCCAAGTTTGATGTTCGAGCTCTTCGTTTCATAACCCTTTCTGCAATGACTCACAGATTTTCGTACGAAGACACCTAATAAATTTTCTTCTTCTTCTTACTTATAAATGATCTTCTCTGGCTTTTACTTTATTTTTCACACTTTTGAGAGTGTATTTTCGACATATGATTGTACCTATGAAATACATGGTAATACATATGTTGATTACTGTTGTACCTTATTACCCCATGTTAATTTTTGATTTTTCTAAATGGAAATGTAGTTAATAAAAATGTTTCTACACCTTTTAATTCCAATTAATGGCTCAGAATGAATGCTATATAACACTTTGTTATATCTTGAACGTACTTACTTATTTACAGCTTTCTGGTCTTTTGACACCTCGATATTAAATTGCGGTTGTAAATTAATTTGCATTTTACAGTCGTTCGTGAAGTGGTCGTAAAAACATTGCGCTTCAGTTTCAACGCCATTATTTTTCAGTTTCAACGGCTTTATTGTTTTGCGGAACATATAGCTTCCTCTTCTATCACGTATTCCAGATTGCAGAGGATTTCATAGAGATTCCAGGAACTGTTTACTATTATGCTCTAAATTGTTTTGTTTGTTATGAGGGATTTCTTTAAAGTAAAAGGCAGGAAAACGGAAGAAAACAACACATAGTAAAGCTAAGCTTGTGGATGCTGAGATGTTAGCTCTATATGATGTCAAAACTTTAAATGTGAGCAAGTTTTTCGTCAAATTAGGGAAGGCAAGAATGTTGTTGACACGTGTGTTGCAAGATTTAATCGTTATTTAAGTTGCACATTTAAACATTCATATATATGTCGGCATCGGAATAATACTTCGTTTAATAGGCTTTCAGCAACAATAATAATTATAATATTATTGATGCTTTGACTTGGCACTTCCGTTATAATTTCAACATGGGCATGGTCTTTATATCTTTATTGTATATCATTGAGTGACGTCAACATACAACTGAAAGGTACTTGATGGATGCAACTTGTTTGAACTATAGTTAGAATATTAAATATTTAATTGTTACATGCTTCATATACATACATAAGTATTGATGGGCCATTATCATTTTATTTTTCAATATTTCAACAGCCAAAATTGGAGTAGATATTTAAATAATTTTATTATAAAGATCTACTGCATCCGGAAAGAATGTATTTATGTGCCTTAATGAGTTTAAAGGAGTTTTTACGAAAACATTTGATATTTAAAAGAGCACTCAAAGCTAAATTTATACTCATAATTTGAGAACAGTTTTTCATGTGATAGCAGTAGTGACGTTACTGTCCAGCATGACTTTGGTTCCGAGAAGAGCTCTTGAACTTGGAAACCCTGCACATATACTTGTAAAACCAAATATATTGAAATATCGTGCTTTTTGAGTGTAACATTCATTTCAGTAGTTCAAGGCGTCATCATTCATCATCCGTTTTGAAATGCAAGTTGTTAAGACCAAGTATTGCACGATTTTATTTGATTGGAAGATTCTGAATTTTTAATTGGATCTACTGAATGAACCTAAAAAATGAATTTCCGTCCTTGCACTTCGTCGGGAAGTATAAATAAGGTTGAAAATTGTGGATGAGTAACTTCAGAGCAGAAAAGTTCCTGGTCGATATATTTTGAAACAGTTTAAAGTAAAAAATGAAGCTGAAGGTGTGTTTCTTGCTGGTGACGGTAGTTGGCGTGGTGCATTGCCAATGGCGAACGGAAGAAGACTTTGAATCAACCACTTCTGGCGGTGAGGAGCCTGAGGAAGATGATTATGGAACTGTGGGGTCTTGTACCAAAACGAAGGTAAAACATCGATTTTGTCAGGAAAAGTGGTTGGTGAAATTATTATTTAATAGGACAATAAAAATAAAATTAATTTAAAAATATTTAATTTAAAAAAATTATTAGTCCGTTGATTTGTTTAAATATTTATTTTATCAAATGCTGCTGGTAGTAAAACTTAACTGTGAATTTAAATCGTTAAAAGTTGAATGTCGACATACAAACTATCGATTACGCCTGGAGCATTCAAGAACTTGCAAAGTACATGAGGAGCGTCGGTGTTGAAACCTTCTTGAGCAATGACATGACGCTGAACAACAGACTGGAGTTTGATTATCAATGGCTCATTGGGGAATGGTACTATTCGTTTAATTTTAGTATTATAATATTGCATAATATTTACTTACAATAATAATAATAACTTAATGATTCTGGTTTTAACTCCTTTTTTTAAAATATTTACAGGAAATTTCAAATGATGACCTGGAAGTACCAAAACTCCACCATGCAAATTTCCGTATCTTACAACAGCACCCAAACGGACATCCAAGTCCAACCTAAACTGATTTTAAGAGCTGGTGATGCTTATGCTAAACCATGTTCAACATCGTCCTTCATCACTACCACAGTTGAAAAATTGTCAAATAATTACAACAACTACGACAGCTACTATTTCGTCCAAACTACTAGAGCTCCACCAAAAGTATTTTATGCCCACCAGACACAATTTACCTTTTACATCGACAATCTTCAACATTTGTTGAAAAACAGACATGACAACGGGACTAGTAGGAGAACCTCGGACGACTTGGACTTAGTATTCAAAATAACTACAATCAAAAAAGATCCCGGCTCCGAATCCACTCTGATTACTGATTGTGATCAACCTAGCTACAAAATTTTGGCAAGGAAATTAATGAAGCAGGAATTTAATGCAGTTCCTCACAATGGTGAAAGCTATGGCGGAGGTTCTTATTCTCCTAAGAACCCGACTGGTGGAACCGCGGGTGCATTCGGCGAAAGTAATAAAGGTTTCATGCCTCAACGGTATTCATACTCCACTCCAACAAGCAATTATTCCTACCCGTCAGGCTACATGGGTTGATTATGGATCTCTCAATGAAAAGAATATTTCCGCAGTTATAACAATTAGAAGGAAAAATACATTTAATGATTAAAATTTACGTCAATTCCAAACTAGTATTTTTCTCTAAAATATGTTCTCTGAATTTGTATGGCAATTAGCAATATCAAATTTATTCTAATTTGTTCTATTGTGGTCGAGGCTATTATGTTTGCTAAATCATCCTTTTCTTGAAAATCTTGTTGAATAAAACTGCTTTCTTTGCATCTGCTCTATACAATTAAACACGTATCCATTTAATTCTAAAAATGTCTTAAATTAAATAATAAAATTAATGAATTATCAATTAAAAATTAACATATAAAATACGATTGTGCATTTTACTTTCGAGTTCATTGGAACTTGTAAATAGAATGCAAGGACTAGGCAGGTACTAAATACACCATTCATTTATGTACTGATTATGATTTGTTCTGCAAACATTGAATGTCAGGGAAATCATCGGGAATCCCTACTGACTACATAAATGTGGAGGCTGATTACACAGTGATAACGCAGTTAATCGTTTACATAGTAATCTTTCGTCATACAAATTTTACTACACGGAATTTCTTTATAAACACTGCAAAGGGCTATGAACAGTATTAGTATAGTCGTTATGCAGGGAGCGGGATGAATCCGTCTTTATTAGTATTTCTGTACACACTTTGAGAACTTTGTATATTTAAAATAATATATAAGTATATATAATTTCAGTACTTTGTACGAACTTTCAGTAGTTTTAGTACACGAATGCAGCTTTTAGCGACCAGGCGAAGGTGATGCAAAGGTAAACACAAACTGTAACAACGGCGTAGGTGGGCTCACAAGTGAGTGTAAATAAGGTATTTAGCAAATTATTTTTTCATGTCTACTTCCTCTATAGCACAATTCAAACAATTCCAATAGCTTATGGGTTGTGAGTTGTGAAGTAAATTTTTTTTGCATAAACACTGGGATATATGACACAGGTCCGGCTCCGGCAGGAGCAGCAGCTTCTTGAGAATCCTGATAGTGTTCTGTGCTAATGATAAGAAGGTCATAGCCAGTTCGTGCTCAGGTGGTATATGTAAACAATGACGGGGAATATTTGCAAATATGTCCCTCTTCAGCGATCCCACTGTAATGTTCCAAGAATCTATTTATATCTACTGCACTGTTGATCAATGCATACAAGAAATTGACAGTTTAAAGCGGAATGCAATAAGCAAAATTCAGTTACTGCACCAAAGACCACACAAATAAGTTGTTACTAGATTTATTACCTCATAACTTGAAGTCCTTTTGTTTTGAATAGATTTGTTGTTTCGGGCAGATTTGTTGTTATTTGATTTATTAGCTGACTTTTGTTGTGGACTGATTTATTGAAAGCTTTTCCTCTTTAATAATTATGAGTTCGGAAATCATCAACAAGCAATACAACAACAACATGGTTCTTAGAACTTGTTTTCTCCTTTTAGTTGCAGTTGTGTGTTCAAGCTATGCAACTTCATCTCATCACCATCGGAGTAGACATCATCATCATGACGAGCAAGATGAGAAATTTCCTTACAAGCCGAATCCGGTAATTTATTTTTATCTTCTATACTATTCAATATAATATTAAGATTTTATTTTTGTGCACCCACGTTATACAAGCCTCAGAGAATGTTTTTAAAATGATTGAAATACTGTCTCGGACATGTTTATTACTTTTACATTTTAATTCATTTTATATTTCAGAATTACATCTGCCCAGAGAGTGACGAAGATATGGAGTATTTCCATGAGAAAGCTTTAACAAAGTGCAAATGTCCGAAGATTTATGCGCCAGTGTGTGGGTCAGATGGCATCACGTACCACAATCGGTGCTTCATTGAGTGTGCCAACAGAGAAAAATATAAGGGTAAACTATTTTACTTTAATTCTAAGCAAATTGAATATGTAGCATGCATTTACAATTTAATTAATGATGAATATAATTCGTTGGTAATGTATTAAAAGAAATTGTTTAGTTCATAATGGCCAAAATATTTATTATCTTTTAAGCATGATTTATTTTAAGTTTAATTCATAATAACGAATTACTTATTGTGAATTATTATTTATGAAAAAACGATGAAATTATATGTTCCAGTTAAAAATCATAGTGCAATTTTCCTGTTTATCATTTCCCTACTCTTATTATTCATGTTTTTAATTTTTCCAGGATTTACTGGTGGGAAGCGCTTAACAGTTACAAAGATGGAGGCTTGCGAAGGTGACCATTAATAATTGCACACCAAGATGGATGCCACGTCTGCCAATCCTTCATTGTTCATTATTGTTTTTATTTTGTACACCAACAAAAGTGGTTAAAACATAAAATGGCTGTAAGAAGAAGTTGGGTGGAAAATGATGGAATAGAAAATTGCTTGGAGTGTATATTGGGAGTGAGGAAAAAGGTGTATAATGGTTGATATTGATACACATACAAGACATCATAAGTCACAAGTAATTTATTTTATTATTGTTCTTGACAAAAAAATTATTTTTACAAACATCTGTTTTTGTTTATTGTTATTACACTGTTTTCATATAATAAATATACTAGTTTATATAATATTTTACTTCAATTTTGAATTTTAACATCTTAAAAATGAAATTCATTGTTAAAAATTATGACATCTTTGTTCTTTCAAGTTTTATATAATACACTGGAATGTACTGTAGTGATTGTAGCACTTTTTGAGTCTTTAAATAAAAATTCTTGATTGAATTAAACAAATAAATGATAATCTTCAAATTATTGGAAGGCCATAAATCGGTAAAAATGTATTTTTGTATCAAAAATTCTGTAAATTGAATCAATTTGGCACTTGCTGCTGTTGATCAGGCTCAGGTCTATTAATGGTGATTTCATAAAATGGTAAAAAATTATCCCGGAAAGTGACCTCAGCAGCTACTTCATTCCAAGAAATCCCTTCTTGCTCATCCAGGAAATCCTGAAATTCCGTAGACAAGTGCTGTTTGCAGATTCGAATTCGCTTCAGCTTCGGTATGGTTGTAAGGATTCTCCTGAAGTTCGCCACATCATCCATTTGGATGTAAGGATATGATGACATGTCTGTTAGGCAGAGTTGTTCCAAATTCACCAAACTAGAATCAATATGCGGGAGTATTTGGTCAGGTAATAAATACCCACTGATGTTCAAAGTCTTCACTGAAGGTGGAAAGGAGACAAGGGAAGGGATGAAGAAATGATCGACTTCAAACGATTCCAGTTTTGAACATTCAGGTAAAAAGCTTAAGGTGTTGGAAAGGTTCACATAAACACCCCATTGTTCATGGGAAAGAACGCTGAGGTACTCCAACGAGCTGGAATTTGCTTGAATGGCTTGTCGTATTTGAGGAAGGGCATAGAAATAATTGCCACCAATTGCTACTTGGAGCTTCGTTAAGGATTTTTGATGCTGTAGCAAGTGTCCTCCTAGAAAAATTAACAATATTAAATATGAATTTGTTGTATTTGTTAATCACAGTTTTGTAATTTTGTTATGATTTTTAGAGTTGCAAACCTTAAAAGAGATACTTCATTTTGGTCGTGATTGTGATTGTGTAGCCTTAAAGGTCTTAAAAATAGATGCCTTATTTTTTATTATGAAGCCTCAAAGGACTTACCTAAATGAAAGCTTCCTGATCCTTCAATACTGACGAAATACAAGTATAGGCTGACTAATTTAATTTCCGCTAGATCATTTTTCAAAGCTTCGAGTTTCTTTGGGGCAAGCAAATTATTAGCAGCAGCTCGGACATCAGTGTTCCTCATGGGATGAACAAGTGTCACGAACTTTAAAGTTCGTTTGTGATTACCGAGGAACCGATACATACCAATGTAACCCGTGCCCATTTCGGGACCATATTCACTCCAGTATTCCGACAACTGAACTGACTTCAGTGCGGGAAGTCGCAATTCTACAAAATCTTGGAAGACTCGGCGTTCTGTGGCGTAACTGAAGTCAACCTTTAGATATTAAAAAAAACAATTAAAATGTATATTTCATTTATTAAAATAAATGAATTCATACATACGAATATAAATTCACGTATAAGAATTCATTTCAATATACATATTTAAAGACTTGAAGAAAAATACAATAAGTATATTATGTATCTGTGAATTTAACTTACAGACAAGCAAGTGAGACGCATAAACGCAATACCCCGAAGACTTAAAGTTTTAACGAATTTCAATGAATTTTCTTCAAAAACTAGTGACTCAACACCCGGGTTCAGTACCAACACTGTCAACATATTATCCTGGACGAATTTCTGACTCCCCTCAGCGGATGCGGAGGACGATGCAAAAATAATATGCTTAGCTTTCTTGGCTAACTTGTTTCGTGAGATAGTTTTCGGTTCCATGGAGCAGTCGAGGGAAAAGTTTTTAACTTTGATTGTGTTAATTTTCAAATTGCAATTCCGAACTATTTCGTAGTTATCGTTTGTAAGTCTCAAATTCGCCTTTATGAAAAATCGATCTATCAAGTATTTCCAAGAGGAGCACACCAATCTGCAATTCGTCAGTGTAGCAATGTCCATCTTCAGAAAGATTGTGCATAGCACCTATAAAAACCATGAAAAACCAAATGCCAATCGTATTTAAATCAAATATCAAATTTTAAGATGTTAATTATTCATAAAATAACGTCCACCTCCATCGGTATCGTGTCAAAAACTGATTGCGCCATGTCATCCATCAAGCGACGTATGCTTGAGTTTCGAATAATACCAAAAGTACTGCCTCTTCTCGATGTGTTGTGGGGACTTGGTGACTATAATAATAATTACTATAAAAATTTATGATGTGATGTGAAGGGTATGAAAATACAACGTCGAGATGTGATGTGATATCGATCGAAAGATGAGCCGAATTCTGAAGTCCGATGTCCGATCCGATGTCCGATCAGAGCTGAAGTCTGGCCAATACTACCAAGCTAAACGTAGCACTAGCCAGCTATTTTTATTACCAATATAAGCACCAATAATATATTATTTTCTTTGACCTTCCGCTTCACTCGAATCCCGCAACTTAGTTTAAAACCGTTAAAAATCTTCAAATCAAAGCATTTCTGTATTTTCTTGCAAAAAATTCCGTTCAACATTTTTGGAAAAATATCCCGGGAAACAGTATTTACTGTTGGAGAAGTAATAATGATAGATCCAATACGTTAGTCTCTTTTCAGACTAGGCTCATTTAACTCTGTAAATAGCTTGAAATTCCAGGGGCTTGTAACGTTGAAGTTTCTATTTTATGCATATGTCAGTTTTCATTTATGATATTTAATTGAAAAAGAAAATGAAAGTAATTTACATAAACTTACAGAATGATATGGTTAAACAATGTAGAATACCAAAACGACAACAATAATGATTATTATTCGACTAATAATGAGCAAACATTCAGAATTTGTACAGCCGAATATGGGAATGCAAAATATAGGACCAAAGGGTAATAAACTACGGAAGAGATCAGTTACAACTCAAAATAACAAAAGACCAAATAAGACTAATATATAATAATAATAAACAATAATATTAACTACAAAAAGAACAAGGAATAATCTAATACAAAATTCTAATAATAACAACAAATTAACAAAAAACAAGTTATGAAAATGGATGTCAATTGAAGCATCAGATGGAGCCACTATCTAAGCTCTATTTCGTTTAACGTGAGGAGCGACAATCTTCGTCTTTCGAGATCGTTTGGTGGTAGCATCTTTCTCCACAGTTCCAAAAGCATCCATAAGCTGCAAAACTTTGCCTTGATAGTCCAGTTCGTCCATCTCCAATTTTTCTAACTTGACCACTTTGGCCCGAGGGTCGGCGTAAACTTGTCCCGAGTAATGGTCTGGGGTGAAGCGCTTATTAGGGACGGGCGTTCTTGAGCTTCTGCGCTGGGGTATTTTAGACATGTCTTGCTTCGGGGTTGTCCCAGTCGGCTTTCGACCACGTTTCTTTGGTGGTGTAGTTGGCTCCAGCTGTTTCTCCTTTCGATCAAGTTTAGCACTAGCATCTTTTTTCTGAGGATTGGACTTGTGTTCCGATTCTTCGGTGCTGATGATGCGTGAAGCAACTGACACCGATAGTCCTGAAATTTCCTGTAAATTTGTCATGATTAAATCAAAAAAGTGTGGTTAAGTTGTTTTCAAATTTAAAATAATTTGTTTTTAAAATTAAAAAATTATATTGATATGTTTATATATTTTATATTTTTTAACTATTTTAATATGTTTTAAAATGCTAATGTAAAAAATATCAATTTTAATAAAAATAAAAGGATCGCCCTAACCTTGATTGGCACTAAAGCTGGCACTGGTCTGTTCATAAATGGCCGATTTTCTTTGTCTTCATCCATTTTATCCAAGTCTTTTGATCTCAAAATAATGGGTCCGGAAATAGGCTTCCTCAACCAATCCAAGAACACAACATGGGGACCCGTGAAGTCATTAGTGCCGAGAAACGCCTCTAATCTCTTTCGATTGATGGCTGAAATTAATAGCATGCATTCAAGGTATTTAAAAACTTTTCTTAATCATAATCACAAATGATTTTACAAACTTGTACTATATCACGAAATTTATAAAAATTGACACTTACGTTCTCCTGGTCTCGTTACTGCAAGCGACTTCTTCTGATCTGCCACATACACATCCTTCAGACCTGAAGGAATTTCCAATATGGCAAAGGGTTCCAGAACATCTGCTTGCTTAGAATCCACATCTGGACTAGGTACTGGGATATAGACCAAAATAAAAAATATTACGCATTTATAATACTACACCAAATTTGAAATACAATAACATTTTGTTTTAGAAATATTTTTGTCAGGTAATTGTCATTAAAAAACGTTAAAAATTCTAAACGAAATATATTTAAGGATTCTAAAGAAATCTTTAAATTAAGATACAAAGTATTGCTAAGTTATTGATTTTATTAATAAATTTTTACTTAATTATTAGCTAATATAAACTCCCTCACTCACACAATATTAATATTAATTATGTAAATAATTTAAAACGATATTAAATTAGTTTTACCCGATTGATTCTCATCCGGTTCAAGTTCAGGTTCCAAAGGTGGCGGTACGGGTGAGAATACGTAAGTTTCCCCAGCTCGACTATTTAAAGATTCACTTACAAAGTCTTGAGAGGACTTCTTCGGTTTAGTTCGGGCCATTTTTAATATTGAATACCAAATGAGCAGCAAAATTAAGATATACAAAGTGTTTTAGGAACATACGGAATAAACAGTAATAGTTATTGCTTGTCCGTACAAAAGTTGTCTGCCGACTAACAACCGCCGACGGACATTCACAACTTTTTATACCAGCGGTCCATCTGGTATGAAAACCATTGTGATTTGATGGATGCTAAGGATGGTCGTTTTGAGAACGCTGTAAACGTAAAAGTTTCATTGGTCTGCAGTTATCGTTTACGTTGTTTATAACGTACCCTTAACGTTTCAGTACAGAATGAGAAATAAGTTAAACCTATCATTCCATTAGACATTACATGGAGTGGCTATTTTTACACTTTTACACCAGATTTCTAATAATTTTGGCTACGTTTTTGGGGTCTTGATAAAATTTTATATGAAAACGTACCCCCAAAATATTTACAAATCTTATTTGTTTTAAAATGGCTGCTAAATTCATTGGTTGACATTGAATTTCAGTTACGTTTTTATTCAGATCTCACCATTTTTACAATTTTACACAAGACTTTTCGCTTCATTTTCATAACGTTTAAAAAATGTAAAGTTATTGTAAATTAAACCTAGGTATACAAATTGGGCATTCCCAGACGTTATTATTCTAATCAAGATGGCTTCCTCTAAATTGAACTAAATTAAAGTAATATGTACTACTGTTTTGATGTGATTTTGACTACATGCCTTATTTTTGCAAATCTGGTGGTAATATGAATGATGAAATATTCAATATTAATAGCAATGTATGAAGTACGTAGTACTTCTTGTATGAACATTCCTGCTTTAAATTACATACATTCCTAAAATTAGAAAGCAACATGATAAAAAATCTGCAAGACTAGCAACATAATAGTGACTATTAAGATGTTGTTGGTAGTTTTTATGGAAGATCATAGTGAATAATACAAGCACATACTTTTCATTCACTTTACATTAATTTTTGCAGCCTGCAGTACAACTTCCTCTGGAAGGAAATTACATCAGATATATCTTAACATAATATCTTATATACATTATATATAAATTAAATCTTGATGTAGAAGTTTTCAGTAGCAGTAAAAGTTGATTATTAAATTATTGGAGTAATAATATTCCTTTCCATCTGAACTTCAAGTTAAAATAAAATAGTATGCATCACTACTCTCTTAATAATAATGTGTGTCGCGCACATTATTATCATTGATCAAATAGAGCAAGTATACATATAAACTCAGAATCTTATCGTATGCTTTTATTATTACTTATATACTACTGGTACTTATTTCTCTTATTTTCAGGGGTGTAAAAGCTCATAATATAATCGAGACCAAACCAAAGGTGTGGTTTATCCGGCTACAGAAATGTGATCACGCTTAAAAATAAAGTCAGATTTAACCAGCAACGCTGCACGTACTATAAGTATTTGTATAATATATTATTGACTATAATTTTTCATGCTATAGAAGTTACTGTTTTCAGTATGAAATTACATTCATATTGCCATTTATAGCATTATTTACAGTTGTTTTGTATCTTTAGTTAGCATTAGAAGAGCGTATGATCTATTAATGGTATTATGCGATTCCTATGACATTGAAAAAGATTGCAAAACGAATTCTTGGTATAAAACGGCACGTCATTTATAAAAAGGTTAGTATGTGATTCTAAATGTAATGTTCAATGTATTACTCACAAATGCTATTGGAATTAATAATAACAAGCATTAAGTAAAGACATAACTACTAAAAAGAAACTTACAAAATCCCTTTGAACTAATGCACACGTATTGTATTACATACAAAATTCTTCAGAAAACGTACAAAAAGAAGCATTTATTCCCTTATGGATCCTCTTGCAGATCCTATATGGAGCAGGTACAATTACGTAGCATATAAATAAAGTTTAATGGGATGGTATTTAATAAAGTGTTCTTAACATGTGTACAGATAATTCCTTGAGTCTGGGTTTCAGAGTTCAACATGATGTTGTTTTCGATATCTCATGTCGATGTCTATGTTCAAAGATATGTATTTGGTATTAAATAAATGTATTGAAATCTTTATGTGTAGGTACATTATGTATAAACTGCAGAGGCTAATCGCGGGTACAAATGTATCTGTAATATCCCAAATCAGAAAAATGTGGCTTTCAAAAGAGACAGACGTGTATTAATAGTGCAGTCGTTCTCAAGACCGATCGAGTTATTTATTATTTTTGGCCTTTCCGTCCTCATCATCCTCACAAAAATATTCATTCACAAGTGTGTACATATTAGAGTCATAAATACTCCATCGTTTTGAGTAAATACGAGCTCATTCATGGCAGTACCATAGACACGGTTCATACATTTTCCCCTTCTTACGATTTGACGATTCCATAGATTAATTTTTGTTGTCTACAAATTTGCGATTCCATTGATTAACTTACAGAGAAAAGTGCATCCGCGTATAAAGTGTGCAATGCTTTAGTGTGTATACAACAGTTGATTGACATCTCGCTTCAGTGCAGGAATAATGCATGACCGTTTCGTAAGCATTTCTACCACTACTACTACATTTAACACACGCTGGAAAATGTTCAGAGTACTTTTCATTTTCGTGATTTTATTTGTCCTGGCTGCGGCGACAACTTCCTCGGAACTTCTGGATGATAATGATGAGACTGCCAATGTGGACATTGTCTGTAGCAAGTCCAAGGTTAGTGTAATTTTTTCATAATATAGTTTTTTCACTATCTTTTTGCTCTTCCTATATCCTAAATGATTACTATGATGAAATATTATTGCAAAATAATTTAATGGGGTAATAAAATCTTGGAATACAAGGTCTCGTATGAAAAAGTGCTCATGAGACATAACTGGCGGATCAATGGATTAGTGGAGTATATGAGATACTTAAATAAATTCAATATACCATTTGAAGTGCAGAGCGATAATGTCAAATTCAGAAGTACCAAGTTTGATGGAAAATGGTAAATTATTTTGTCATTTAACATTAATCTAATTTATTTAGAAAATATGTAAGAAAATACTTTAATAAAGTATAGAATTTATATGCAAATTTTAATTGTTTAATTTAGATTATTTTAAATACTAAATTATAATAAATTATTATCTACTGCAGGAATTTCAAACTGTCTAAAGACAAGAATCAGCCCGTGGTTCTAACGGCAACCTACAAGTATGACACGACGACAGCAGATCCGAAGAAGTTCACATTTGACATGAGCGTCACGGCCTTCATAGAAGATTCTTCAGTAGAATTACCCACGCAAATATCCCCAAATGGAGAACTTACAGGTCAGAGACAAGACTACCGACCCGGAGTTTCCTACACTTACGTGTTCGAATTCGTGCATAAGTTTAAATGGCCGGAATTTGCTACACAAATGAGACCAATTTTGGAGTCGGAAACTTTATTTGGTAACCATGACATTGATTTTCAATTCTTCATAACCGGGTACATTCCTAAGGATGCGGTATCCGTGAATATAAGTTGCCAACCACCCAGCAGTCCGACGGAAGGAGCGGCTTTGCCCGATCAAGATTCCAATGAAGTTGCTTCTCCTCCAGTGAGGAACAAGAGGTTCTTCAATCCTCCTTTTCTGAGTCACATGGTGGTTGCCATGAAAGAGGATAAGTACACTGATCTTACAATTAAGACTGGCGATGATGAGTTCCCGGTTCATAAAGTTATTTTGGCAAGTAAGACATGCGTTAATAATACAGTAATTAATAAAAAGTATTAGTTATTTAAGAATTATTGTAGTATAGTAGACTCTAAAATGGAAACCCATCGTCTAATGTATTACTGAATGGCGAGTATAATAAATTCATTAATTTCCAAGACAGCAGCCCAGTCCTGGCAAGTATGATCTACAACCTAACATTCGACAAGAACGAAAGTCTACTTGACTTAGGGGATGAGATTGGAGCGGATGTAGTGGAGGAATTGATTCGTTACACGTACACGGGCAAAGTGGAAGCAATTGAGGAAATCGCTGACAGACTTATCGTGACAGCTGAGAAGTATGAACTGCCCAACCTTAAGGCTCTCTGTGAGTCTGTTTTAACTCAACAAGTTCGTATGGAAAATGCCATTCAGATGTACACTTTAGGGAACGAGGTCAAGTCTCCCAAGTTGACTCGCAGAGCTTTTGCTGTTATGAAGGCGTAAGTTCTCATGTAGTTTCCTGCACCCTGCACATATGTATAAACACATGATTTGAGTACTTTAATGTTTTAAGACGATACACAATTCCTGGTATGTTTCAACTTCTGTAAAAGAAAATGCAATTCTGATGTTGTTTCTTTCCAGAAATAAATCAAAGATAGCGGCTCAATCTGAAGAATTCCGAAAACTCAGCGTTCACTACCCGAATCTAATGTTTGAACTATTTCTTTCATAATGGACGCATTATATCTATATGACATCATTTTCCCGACTTATTTACTAAAATTTATGATCCAATCAGCTAAGAAGTATATACTATATCTGTTAATTTAGTTGACGTTGTGAGTTGACGAAAATAATTGTTAATTTTTATACTTAAATATTTTCCTTAAACGTTTATTTTAATGTTGATGATAGAATGAAAAGAGTAGTAAATTCTATGTAGTGACAATAGTACCTATATGTATAGTTATTTCAGAAAATATGACAGCATCAAAGGTTGAAGAGTGAAGCTTTTGGGCGCCCTTAAAAGTATGTATAATAAACAAGAATTTCCAGATTTACTAACACAATTTGAATTTTGTCGTTTATTTAAGCGATTGTATGACATGATTAATATAAATACTATAATACTGATATATATTAAGAAAAAAAATAGTTTCATACATATATTCAAGTTGGGATTTCCTAATACGCATCCTTGAAAATAGTTCTTAAATCGTAACCTTCTATTATTAGATAAAAAGTAATTGCAAAATTTGTAATATCATAACAGATTAAGGTACAGTTAGGGATGAAGTATCGATGGGCTCAAGACTTGGTTAGACAGTGGGAAGTGCTGGACGTAGAGTCCATGTCAGATCACCTGTACATCAAGTTTTTAGTCTCAGCTAAGAAACCACCCCCGGTACCATCCAGAAACATCAAGATGACTGACTGGGGACTGTTTAAATCTGAACTATCCAGTAGGCTGGATGGATTAGAGGTGGAGTGTACTCTCACTCCAGATGGCCTGGAACATAAGGCCAACCTAATCACTACAGCGTTGCTGGATAGCTTTCATGTTGCTTGCCCAATCAAATATAAATGTTGGAGAAAACAGACCGTTCCTTGGTGGAACGAGGAATTAAGCTCTCTACGCAAGAGGTGTAGAACTCTGTACACTAGAGTAGGCCCTCCACATGCGAGGGATCCTAATGTATGGGTTGAATACACTACTGCTAGGAGGGAATATCGTAACGCTGCAAGGCGCTTACAGAGAACGGCCTGGCACCAATTTTGTGAGGACATTAGTAGTCTACCAACTGCGGTGCGTATCAAAAAAGGCTTATCCAATGAGCGTATTCCACTCACATCTCGTATTCGTGTTAATGGTCTGGACACGGTTACAGATAGTGATGAGGGTGCGCTTGAACAACTTCTACGGCACCACTTTCCGGCACATGAGGGACCCATAGCACAATGGGACCACACGGAAATGAGGTATGGTAGAATGAACAATATGATTAACAATCATAAGTTAGAATGGGCAGTCCACTCATTCAAACCATATAAGGCAGCGGGTCCTGATAGCATTACACCCAAGCTTATGCAAGTGGGTTTGGATGCTATTGGGCCTCATCTTTGCTCTCTCTATAAAGGCTGTATACGCCTGGGCTATATTCCTAGCACATGGAGAAAAGCAAAAGTGATTTTCCTGCCTAAACCCGGTAAGAAGGATAAAGAGGATGCGTCGTCCTGGCGTCCAATCTCTTTATCTTCTTTCATGTTAAAGACCCTGGAGAGATTGGTTGACAGAGAATTAAGAACGCCGCGCATCGAAGGATGCATGAGGAGGAACAATCAATTTGCATACCTAAGAGGATCATCCACAGAGGCTGCACTACATAAAATGGTCAGCTACGTGGAAAGGTTCCTTGGTGGTAAGCATTTTGTCATCGCAGTATTTGCAGATATTGAAGGTGCTTTCAATAACCTTCTATTTAGTGCAATACACTCTGCATTGGAAAGATTTAGGATTGATCCAACTATTATTAGATGGATTGATCACATCCTCCAATCCAGACGCGTATTCACAACTTTAAACGATTCCATTGCAGAGCGTCCTGTGGAAAGAGGTACACCTCAAGGTGGTGTACTCTCACCTCTGCTTTGGAATTTGGTTATGGATGAGCTCTTGGCGGAGCTTAAAGACACAAATCCTTCGGTTTTATCCATTGGATTTGCAGATGATGTCGCCCTGGCGCAAGCAGGGGTAGATTTTGGGTCTGCTTCAGACAGAATCCTTAGCGGTATGAGCATCATTGATAAATGGTGTACACGCAAAGGACTACGGCTAAAGCCAGAAAAAACTGGCTTGATGGTGTTTACCAGGAACCAACTCATGAAGCCTAAACAGCTCATGTTTAAAGGTTCTGTACTCACATCAAGTCGTCATTTTAAGTACCTTGGCGTCATTCTTGACAGTAGACTCACGTGGAGAGAGCACTGCACCTCCATAGCGAGAAAAGCCGCTACGGCCATTACGGCTTGCAGGCGGTTAGCTGGCAAGACATGGGGTCTCAATCCTAAAGTCATGAGATGGATGTACACTGCATTGGTTAGGCCAATTATGGACTATGCTGCTGTAGTTTGGCATTCTGTCACTGACACTAAAACTTCCTTTAAACTATTGGAAAGGATTCAAAGACAAGCCCTGTTAGCAATAACAGGAGCGTGTAGGAGTTCGGCAACACTAGCAATTGAATGCATGGTAGGAATCCTACCCTTGGACATACATCTCCAAGGTGCGGCGATACGAACCATGCATAGATTGCGTAGACGTGGCCTGTGGTTCAATAGTCATTTAGTTGACAATAAACGGAGTCATTTGCACTTATGGAGAACTTGGACTCGCGAGTTA
>JAQGAK010000954.1:0-45404 GCA_034696945.1 Lipothrix lubbocki | reverse complement strand
GGATTCTTCGTAATAAATAAATAAATATATTGGTGACGCTAAAATTCCACCTAGGATCTTCGTAATATTAAATAAATAGATTTAAAGAAAGTATCGAATCTTCCATTGAGCCGCCTAAAAAGATTCGTTACAGTACATGTATAAGTACTTTACTTTCCAAGATTAAGCGTTTGAAAATTAAGCTCATGATTGTCGAGTAGCAAGAGCAAAACTAAAAGTACCTAATTATTTGTTATTACCATAGCTCTTATATATATACATATATGTAAGCCAGAGCTTGTTGGTTAATATCAAAAGATTTATTATTATTACGACAGATTTTAATACGTCAGTTTAATACCGTTTGAACAAGCTGTTAAAATAAAGTTTTGAACTAATTGTGTTTGTTTTCAATTAGGAATATTTCCATTCTTTTCAATTTTGGTATAAATTGAAATATGAAATTTAGAATTCGTTTTATAGAAATAATGCTAATATTATCAGTTGTCAGAGTTACAATTTGAATAGAATTCTCAAAAATTTCCGGTTAAAATTAGCCCAAATCTGTTTCCGAACAAATTCCAACAATTTAGCTGAAATTTCTAGAGGTTATGTTGCAGTAGAATGTAGTTACATTAAACAGAATGTATGCAAAATAATTTATTTTGTTAGATTTTTACATTAAATTAAAAACACTTAATGTAAATGTTTTGTTGAATTGTGAACTCCGTGATTAATTTTCTATACAATTAAACTATGAGCTCGCATTTCCGCTGAAATTGGCTGAAAGTGCATAGGAAGGATGGCAAGGGCGGCTCAATCTCAAAAAGATTATACAATAAATCATGACAAGTTTCTTATGTTTACAATTGAGACAGCTCTCATGCTCGTACGAGTAGCTGGGTACACAGGACTTGACTGCATGTGACGCAAGTTAAATAACTTGACAATAATATACATACAGGGACGCGGTAGGAAAGGAGTGAGAGAGAGAGAGAGAGAAAGAGAGAGGTGTGTGTGCATGTGTTTTTATTGTATTTACTCTCCTCAAGTAGTACTTTCTTCCTGCTAAGTGTATTAGTTCCCCGGATCACCGTCACTTATACGTGCAATCCCACGCTTTTGATGAGGCTTTTATGTCGGCGCCATTCTCCTTCCTTTTGTGCTCCTCTCTTATGAACTGGATCCCGTCGACATTTAAACATCAAGGATTATATTGGATTACAGGCAACCTTATTGCTCACTACTCACTCGGTCGAGCCCAACCATCAGGAGGACTTGGGCCGTTCAAGCACAGCGTTGACCGAAAAGAGTGCGGGGACCTTCGAATTATTTCCGTGCTAGATCTTCTTTTGCTTCCTAATTCATACATAAATCCGGATTTTCTCTTTAAAACATGAGATATCTACTTGAAACAAGCATCTTTGGGACTATGCATAAGGAAATGCTGATAGTACCGGGGAGAAGGGAATACTTGAACAGCTCCTTGAAACTAGAACAATACTCTCCGCTTGCATTCTCTCCTCTCTGAAGTATTTTTGTATCTACAGCCCGCTCTGCTTTGTGTCCAAGTATAGCCGGCTCTGCTCTGTGTCTACAGCATGGCATGGCCTACATCACGGCAAAACTTATTGTATTGCCGTTACTTCCATCCTTTATATGAAGCAACAATACGAATGTGTTTGCCAAGTAGTTTGAGAATTCAACTGGAAGTTTCATTATTGGATGCAAGGACAAGGAGCTTGAGCTTCCGGAGTCGGTCCCTGTAAAAGTTTCGGAGGGGCGACTCATAGAAGATTTCATATGTAGTATATATTTTATACTATAGAAGTAACAAGGGAACAGCTTTCTTTCAAGATTCTCCTTGACGATGTGTGCAGGGCCATATGATACACATCGGAACTTTGGGCATTAAAGCACTTATGCCGAGCCATTTAGTCCGCAATAGTTATTATTTGCCCGCATTTCGGGATTCCCTCCCGCTAAAGGAAATAAGTATGTATTTGGGTACTTAAATACTACCCACTAATTTCCCCCTGTCATTCAAACCCTATACTGCGGTAATGAGAGCGCTATTAGTGTAATTTCATTTCGATTCCAGTAATTAATAGTACTTTACCCACCTACCTCTCAGCTTTACTTACTAACAAACAACTTTCACTCAAATAACTGTCCGCTCTCCAGCTATCAAACCAGCTGCCATGGCTGTACGCAATGAAGAAACTTCTCCTTTTTAAGCTTAAAGAACTCTGGCGTCTACGAAAAGCAATCATTATTCTCAAGTTCTTTCCATTTGTTTCATGTGAAATACTAATTACACTCTGCTCGCGCACAAATTCATCCCCGAAACTACTAATTACTATTGCAGTGTTAATTGGGCTGAAATTATTATTATTGAGTTTATTAAAGGAAGCTTGAATTCGTTTGAGTCATTGGATTTTGTTACTTAATTTAGGACAGAATTTAGAATACTTTGAGAATTTAACTAGGGTTTATAATTATAGCAACGTAAGTATAGCTTTAAGTATGAATAAATATTAACAAAATCTTGAAACATTAGAATAATATTTTTTTAACAATACACACCACTAATACTTAAACCAATAATGTTCCTCATCTACAATCTTGGTGTCCTACTGAAAAATTAAGCTTTTAATCATTGTAACATGATTTCGAGGGTCTACTCTACTGTAGTGACAGATGAATAAAACATATTTCTAAAATGCACTATTTAAGATATAAAAAATGCATACGATTTACAATTTGGAATAAAAATTAGTATAATAAAGTATAAATAAAGCATATCCTTTCGTAATTCGTTGAAAAAGGGGAGTAGCTCAATGGAATAACACGAATTTTGGGGAGGACGTTTCTTAAGGTCATTTGCCGGATCTGAAACAGTAAGGTTAGCATATTTATTACGCGTCAATACTTAATAATGCGGGAAGTGTATAATTCAAAATGATTGATGCAGCAATGCACCAAAATAAACATTTATACTGCAATTCATACAATTGCTTGTTTGTAAAGTGGAAGGTTACGCGATGTAATATTCTTGGGTATCACGAAATTTAAAATAGTTTTATAAAAAAGACAACCAATGTGACAAAATATAAGTAAATTAACAAGTAGAAAAAGGGAAAAGAATAACGAATATAAGTTAATGGTAATAAGCTACATGATTTTGAAGCTAAAACGAATGAGAAGCTACAGAGAAGGTAAACGTCATGCTGGGAAGCACCTGATCTGAAATATGAATCTGTTGCTCAAGACTTTTTAAGTTGGACTTAACTTGGATCTAATGTTTCTCTATTGAGCTTAGTATTTTAAATTCGAAACCCTACAAAGTTACTGCTATCGCTTGTTTTTCCAGTAATTAATTCAAATTACACCTAACTTTTATTACTTAATAACAATGTTAGATTATAATTTCAATCACAATTATTCCTGAAGCTAAGGTATTACAACAAACTTATTTTCCCATAGAATGGTTAATCGAAAATCTTAATAGGAGTAAACCTTAAGCTAAAACGTTGTTTACATTCCTGGCAACCACAACTTTGGGGTATATTTGAACGACAGGAAGTTCCTTGTTTCCCTCGCCCACATTAAAAATTAGGGCACTTAGTCCGGAAAGTACAACCAACAATCCTGGTCTACAGGAAAACAGGATAAAGACTTGGAATAATGGTTGAAGCATAGTTAAGAATGCATTTTTTAGCAACGACCTCACAACTTGTTTACAAAAGATCAGCGGAGGACGTAGAGCTACTTAGAGTGAAAGGAATGAGAGCAGGACATGGCCAATGTAGACAAAAGGAATAGCAAATCTGTACTTAGTGCATAGCTATACTAAAGTACTTTGGAATAAATGCGGAAGCTCTTTTTCCTAAATGTTGTCCTAACCGCTTTTAATCTTTGAGCGGATGAACAGCTTAGAGGAGAAGTGAGAGCTTGAGAGTGATTCTGAAAAGAGTAGTCAAGTACTTTATGGAGTATCTATACATATGATATACCTATAGCTATCTAAGTATGTATTAAGTATCTATACATATAATATACCTATACCTAAGTATGTATTAAGTATCTATACATATAATATACCTATACCTAAATATGACGTATCTACACATATAATATACCTATACCTAAATATGAAGTATCTATATATATATAATAATATATCCAAGTATGTAATAAGTATATGTACATTCATAATATAGATACACGACTGGAGATTGGATAAAGTATGTATTACAAATTTATATCTTCATATAAAGTGCATCTAGAGAGATGCATAAATGCACATGTAGATATTGCAATGTAGACTGCATATAGTTATTCAACGCTATAAAATTGTATAAAAAGAGTATTGCAGCTTTGCAGCATAGTTTCCGGTGGAGGATCCCAGTAAAAAACAGTCATGTAGACATAAATTATCTATAGAAATAAATACGTACGACCGTGCAATATAGACAAGTATAAATAAAGAAAAGGTGAATGGAGCAGTGTAAGCTCAGGAGGAACATGCATCTACTCTATACGGCACTTGATTTCCGTCTTGTTGCTCAACCATTCCCACCGGTGGGTCAACGCTTTAGCGTTCTTCTCGGAAGCACTGGCACTTTACGAGAAATCTTTCCCATAAACTACCTCTGCGACTTCAAAGGCTACTTCTGTGACTTCAACAAGTATACACGTGCATTACCTTTGTCTTGCATCCTCCCTATCTCTAATGCTACAGTCCAGAAATCTCAAGATTTTCCAAAGGGATACATCAGGGAAAAAAAGATCAAAAGCCATGACAATTTCTGTCGTTCCATCTGACAATAATAGCTTTTATCAGCTGTCAAAATCTCCGTGATGGAAAAACAAGAGGGAAAAAACTGTCCTCATTTCCGAGACCAGACCGGATCTCAAGAATCTATTTACTTATCTAATTGAGAAAGGAAAGGAGCTAAGACAAAATAAACAAATGACGAAAATGCAGAAAAAATTCAGCCTCTTTATGGTAATGTTAATATAATGGGTTTTTGCATTCGCAAAAATTTTTTATCGTGGAGAACAATATTAGAATTCAACTTATATGCAGTAGGGATAATAATGAGTGTAGATGCGTTATAAGCGCTATAGTATAACGCTATATGTACGTTTATTAACTCATTCGTAACATTATGAAATGTTTAAATGAATTGTTGTATGCCAAACTTTTGATATGCATAGGAAGTTGGGAAGTTCCTGTGTACTTATATCTTGAAAATTTTGAATAGGAGATTATACAAACAGTTATACATAATTATCCTTCCCATTGGCATCAGCAAGTCTTCAAGAAAACTTTTGATCATTGAGGCTCCAGAGGAAAGACATTTTTAGAAGGAAAAAATGTCAAGTCAGAACAGCAGAAGTCGCAGTAGCAGTCAAAGCCGTATCATAGGGACAGTTTATAAAGAAAAATATCGATCTCTCTTCGCTTGTCGGCTATCTTTAGCTCACCAGCTGGGAATTTAGGTTGGTAATTATAGCTCCTCCAGTAATTAACTTAGTCCAAACGCACAATTTAACAAGAACATCATGCACGAAAAGTAGTTTTGTTCAAAAACTTTTCCAATGAATTTTAAAATTAAAATTAAATGTACCTCATGATTTCTTTAAAGATCTTTTGACCTTTTAACATATCAACGCCATGTTGTTAGCATTGCATAATTATAAGTATAATATATAATTCCGCCCACTTCTACCCACATTGAAATGTTTCGTCATCTTAGAATCTATGGAAAACCTTTATCTTTATGTAAACCTGGACATGTACAATGTCTAAAATGAAATGCTACTCCGTCGGTTTCAAACTGGAATATGTTATTTCTTTATCTTTGGGCTAAAATCTACGCAATACCATTCCTTCAGTTAAAAATCTGAGTTGTTCGGCAAAGCAGAGGAGTAGTCGTGTTATTTTAAAATGTTATGCTTTAGTATTCAAGCAAGTCACGGTCCACGATTCGCTAAAGCTCAGCACAAAAGGGGAAAATGTAAAGGAAAGTCATTGAAAAAATAGGGGAAGAAAAGTTTGCGAAAAGTCAAAGAGAGGATGTTAGATATATGTAAGGAGCACGTGGGAAAAGAAAAAAGGGTTTGTAAGTGAAAGATGCAAAAGGAAAGGAAAAGCGAAACATGTCAAGTTTGTGGGATTCATCGGCTTAGATCTGGGTAAAGGCAAACGTTTCCTTCACGATTCAATAAAATACTCAACTGGAAGTCTACACTGAGGAAATTATGGCTGGATGCCAAGTCTTCTCCCGAAGGAAAAACTCTCGCTCTCTCCTCGCTTTCTCTTTTTGGCTCCCCTCTACTGATATTCCTATAAGCATCCCTTCATCAGACTTGCTGCTGGTCAAAGTATTTTCATGCAATCACACACGTATCTTTACGGATGCACATAAGGAGATAAGTATGATAGTATGGAAAAATGAGGGCGAAGAGACAGAGCAAGAGAGAGAGAGAGAGAGATAGAGAGAGTGAAGAGAAAGAGATCTGTAGCCCAAAGGTTTTTTCCCCTTTCAAGGTAATTCATTTCCTTATAATTTTATTATCACATGCACTGCCATTCCGCATGCTGGAATTACCAAAGTGAGTGATTCAGCTTGGTAATTCAGGCACGATACTAAAAGTAAAGATATGATATGTAGGTTAATACAAACATGAAGCTTATAATAACGCATAAATACATAGACCTTCCGGTAAATTACCAACTCATCTCGTTCTTTACACTGCTACAAATGCAAAAAAACAAACTTTTATTTGAAGAGCAACCTGAGAGCATGCTACTTGACTTGAGCGAAACCGGAGAAGATGTATCATGACAAGGTAAACCTAAACAAGTATCTTTAAACAACTTTACAAAAACAAGTATCCTTGTAAGAACAAGTATCATTGCAAAGAATGTAGTATGCTTAACCATCAAAGCCCAAACTGTGTGCTATTATAAACCCGACTGTAGTATATGTGCGATTGGGAAAAAGCTTAAACGTAGGCATGGAAAAATTAAAATTAACTCAATTTACAAGGAAAAACCAGAGAAGACGCATTATTACAATACAATTTATCACGACTTTTAGCCAGAAAAATTAACTGCCATACTATCACGATAATTAAAGAGAAGTCCTTGAAAAATAGCGTGAGATGAATTGACCATGCAACATTGCGTTATTGTATCCACGTTCTTTCAAA
This sequence comes from Lipothrix lubbocki, assembly GCA_034696945.1. Taxonomy (NCBI): domain Eukaryota; kingdom Metazoa; phylum Arthropoda; class Collembola; order Symphypleona; family Sminthuridae; genus Lipothrix; species Lipothrix lubbocki. The sequence goes on along the minus strand of JAQGAK010000954.1, from coordinate 38,201 downwards.
TTACAAGGATGTAATCGTTTAGCCCTCTCCACCGCAACAGTTGTAAAGTATAGTAAATCGTTAATGTGTTTACCTGCAGTATACATAAACACATAGTGTAGGACTTCCAAAGGAAAAGGAGGACCATGTATTGTCTCTAGGTCAAATTTGAGACCTCATCATGATGATGGTGTTCTGTGTACATTGTAGGCAAATAAATGACTACGTCTACAACGAATAGCTATGCACAGAAGTTAGGGCACGGAAAGGAAAATTAAATGCAAACATATTCCAACGACTCCCGGGTTTTTCCCATGACTCCTATACTCTCCTGCTGAAGCTGTTGTTGTGTGTGTACTTGGGTGTAGAAAATTTCAGGTTGATGATAGTTACCACACGCACACGCAGCCCGGCTAGCGTTAGCTAGGTCGTTTACTAAAGCATAAATTTCTTTTTAATGCATGTATGCTGTGTTTTCGCATAGCTACAACATTGGCGAATAGGTATGCACACTACAGTATACTGTAGGCTTGGGTTATTGTAAGAATAGTTATACTTATATACAACTTTGTAGATAGGTGTACTGAGGACTGAGAGGCTATAACTGTAGCTATGGGTGTGTACTACTATAAATATAACTAACTATTCTAGTATACTAGTATCTATAACTAACTATACTAGTATATATAACTAAGTATACTATTTAGATACCGGTATTACCATGTCCGACATCACATGATGAAGCTATAGATACATGATATTCTCACTTACATTGTGTTATAATGCTACTCTAGCTACACATAGTTACTGCTCTGCTGTAAGTATACATAACAGGTAAGTACAAATATACAAACCATGGATACTCATAGAAAGAAGTAAACCACAAGCAGAGGAAAATAGCAGGTTGTGTACACACTACGTAGAACAAGGTCTACGGTACACATAAATAAAACATCTGGTGGTTCTGTGGCAAAGTATCATCCACTACTTAGAATATTTATAGGCCTACGGTGTATTACACTTGAACAACAGGAGCAGCAGCACAGGTAGCCGGACTGATGGTACGTGTAAGTATATAGGCATTCCAAACTAGGAGGGGTCAGAATCTCACATGAGTGAAACTACAGCCGTATAAATGATATTACCGCCGTAAAACAAAGTAGATTGTAGTGGATCAATCGATACAAACCTTGTTATTGAATAAGGACATGGAATGGAATAACTAATCTTTCATTATGGGCACTTAGGTACAAAAAACTGTAATCAGAGTATTTCGAAGTTGCGGCAGTGCCAACTGTCATGTTAGCAGTACTTGTTCCTATTAATTAGAATTATGTAGTGCTTAGATATGTTGGTTTGTAATTCAACTTGAGAGTTTTTTCGAGCTTGTAACTGTAGGAATTTGCAGTGTTCCTTAGCTTTAGTAAGATTTTTATGTTGAGGAGTTTTACTTTTAATTTTCTAAATTTGGAAGTTCGAACTGTAAATAATTCAAATGTGTCATCATGATAGTCATATCAAATCATGAAAGTTATCCTTCATAAATATGAATTTTAAACTTGTAAATCTACAGGTCGAGATTACTTATAGCTATCAACAATCAAATGCAGCAATCATTTCCGGACGAATGATACCTGCTGTTTCGACAATCCAGTAACCTTGTGACTCCAACAATAAATATTGACAACTGTGCAGTTTCATGGATCAATAGAACCTTTTAGGGGATAAAATGCAAGTTTCTTGGACCCAATTGTATTGCAATTGGGTAAATGCCGTAAGTTTGCTGTCTTCCAGTACGACGGAGCAAGTACTCAAATGATGGAAAAACTGTCATGCAAAACGAAAACGCCTTATTGCGAGCACTACAAGAGAAACAACTTAGAGGTAGAAGTTGGAGAAAGTAGAAAGAGCACTCAAACGAGCGCAAAAGCTCCGAAATCAATATAAAGATTGAGTAGACTTCAAATGGATTTAAATCATTTCCCGGCATTTCCACTTCTATCTCCACTCCTGCAAGTTCAAGTTATAAATCCTAGCCCGAATTTTCTGGCAGCCCCGTGAGGTGCAATAAGTGACAAAAGCTGGAGACCATTCAAGCCACTAATCCCGCCGAGCGGATGCTTACTCAGGTGTAAGAACTATCATTTTAGGGAATATTGGCAAAACTCCATGATAAATCAACCTATGCATGTTTCCACTCTCTGTAAAACACCCAGAGGCTAAAACTATGAGCTCGTTATACTTGAAAACTATATGAGTTTAGAAACTATGGAGCTTATACTATACTGAAATTATAAGAGTGGTGCCAACCCAACAATCAAACATGCTAGATACCAAAGCTGTCAGTCTGCCATCGAAACTCTGCGTCGGATACCCAAACTGTAATCCTTGTACCACAAATGTCATCTTGATACCAGAACCATATAGTTGATACGAAAGTTAATGCACTATTACTCATGTCCGAACGAGAGATGATTATCATTGCAGATCCTACACAGAGATTCTCCATCTAATGCCAATGTCATCCAGTAATTGCAGCTTGTAAGTGTACCTATAAGTGTCTACCTAAGTCCCCAAAGGAGAGTTCCTACATATAAAAAATGAACCCGTTACTTTTGATTACCATCTTTGAATTCAAGTCCCCACTGTAGTAGTAATAAGATAAGCATCTCCTAGTTTAGTTTATATGTACGCTAGGAAGTAAGGAAATGGCAGGATTCTAAAATTACAAGGAAAAATATCTTGACGGAAGGGATTTAATAAGCATACTTCGTTTCCCCCGGTGACCCCACTTATTTATTTACATTATACTTACAGAGCCCAGCAGAAGCTAGAATGACGCCCTGTATTACAAGGAGAAGTACAAGTAGCCAGAACAGCAGAAGAGAACAAAAGAAGTAAAAATCGAAATCGTTTCTTGTTACAGAGCTTATTTAGAAATCGTTGGGGAAAATCCTGTCCTGCTTTTTTCCAACATCAACGTAGTTTCTTTTGACGTGACCGAACTAAACTAGGAACGTTGGACGTGCTATAAGTTAGCTCCTGGATATTGGCAAGTCGAATGTATGTATGGATATGTGCATGTGCAGAAACTGTGCAAAGAAATAGCGTAGTAGGGACTGTGTGTGTGTGTGGGTTAGGAATTAAATGTGGGTATACGTAAGGTAAGTCGCTATAGGAATCGACGCTACACCGGTCGATTTAAACAAACGCGAGGAAAGGAAGGGGAGTGGAAACATGTGTATGGACTTGGGCCTACTTGGCCATTAAGTTGTTGAATGATGGATTAAACAGGTTTGGGTTTTGAACATGATTTATTCCGCACTTTGTTATCATTGATCCCTTATAAGTACATACGTATGGGAACGTGAAATGGTGTAAAAATCGCCACACCACTGAATAAAGTGTCTACATTATATCCCAAGAATGAAACTCCATCATCATTTTCCTATTTTACTTCCGTTTTTGCCCCCTAATGTTTACAAAGATCCACGATCCTTTGCTTCTCCATGAATGAAGGTCCTAGGTTTTTGCCTTTAGTCTACAGCTCCTGCTCACAAAATTTACACAATCCTGTGCCACAATCCTGTACCATTGGATTTGTTCATAATCCTTGGCCATTGTAAATTTGTTCACAATGTTTGTCATACTAAATTTGTTCATAATGCTTTGTCATTCGGATTTTGTTCATAATCCTTTGTCATTGGAAACTCTACCATAATAATGCATTCTTGTACACACTCACCAATTCTTTGCTTGCGCAACTTCATTTGTCAAGAGCTATCAGAACACTTTCCAGATGTTTAAAGGTTGGTAATTTTCACGTTTGGCTACTCCAGGTAAGCTACATTAAACAGTCCGTCACTCGCGGATTAGGCTGGGAAGATTCATAGGTGTATTTTCGGAGTAGTCGTGACGCTGTAATTCCTAAGTGTATACATATTTCTGAATACGCTCGGAGACTGTAATTCCTGTGTGTATTTCTGAATCAGTGCTGGAGCACTATAATTCATAACGTGAATAGAGATGAATTGAGAAAATAACCCTTCCCTTTAGCAGAGTAATCTGGACGTGACGGAGGTTTGTCAATCCCTGGGTTGATCAAAACGTATAGTAGTAGTATATGTTACTAAGACTGCCGACGTGGAGGGAATTGGTGGTGTGCCACGCGCTAAAAGACCTTTACTTTTTTTCAAGTACATCAAGAAATAAAGCTGTCTAATATAAACAGAGAAATATTAGGTTTTGCATGAATTTCACCGCTTGGCAATGAGAAAATCCTTCGAGGAGGCATCTACAGATGTACGTGGCTTACAACATAGGTATGTAACCTTAAAGAGTATGTACGGCGTGTGTACTCTTTAGTGTTATGTTATACATTCGGACATATACAAACTCAATATCGAAAGTAAAGCGGTAAAATCTGCGCCAGTTCCCCATTAAACTAAGCATAGGAACTGGAAGTAAAAGTCGGCGGCCGATACATGGCGTAGTTTTTTTATACATTTACACCAGCCGCTACCACTGCTACCACCATTACTCTCCGGTTCCTTCTCTCTCTCTCTCTCTCTTTCCGCTACTCTCCTCCTGACTCTCCATTATAGACGTAGGTATATGAGTAGATAACAACTGCGAGTCTCTCTCTCTCTCGCTGTGTTGTATAGAGAAAATCGATTTTCATAGTTTCGGCCTCAAAGGAAGAATACGTAAAGGCAAGTTGGAAAGGGGCTTGGACGGAATTTCGCAAAACTTTTCTTTCGGCTGTATCTCTTTCTCTTGTGTATAAAGTCCTTTTCTAAAAGTGTCTCGGGTCCTTCCTAACCTTCTACTGCATTGTATGCTTCTCCGATTTCGTTTGGACATTTTGTATTTTGTTTAGAATTAGATTTGCTATGTCATATACACTTGTCCCTTATGCTATGTCAGTTATCCATACTTGTATCTACTACAGCGTTAACCTGCATCACTCGTTCTATATTGCTTAGTACCACGTCCTTTGTACATGATATGATTTGGGATTGAACAATGCTGGTTCTGTATGATTTAACCATCCTTGCTCCAGATCGCGAAACCAAAAGTTTCTATATTGTTCAGCCAAGCTTCATCTAAGTAAGTACTGCACTAATAATACACAACTTGTACAGACTTGGAGGTTATTACTTTGTATCCATCAAGTGCATGAAATGCATTGACATTGCGACTGCAGCCTGCGTTCCTTTTCCAAGTGCTAATAACAACGTATGTATCTACTCTTGTGTATTTTGTAAACTTACCCATATACTTACAGGTTAAAAAAACATCTGTGTTTATGTCTGTTTTTGTATTAGAAAGTATCTGCTTGTATTTAGTTCTGAAATTCATGTGCTTTATAAACTTATATAAACTTGTATTGTATAAACTTGTATAAAATACAGAGAAAAACAATCTTCATACATACATATTACCAGCTATATACTTATAGTACAATAATAATATAGTACATGTGGTGCATCGATGTGCACTTGTGTGTAACACAGATATGTTTATTGTTTATGTATGTTACACACAAGATCCAATACTCTGCATGTACTAGATACGGTAAGGAAACATAGATAGCCGTAGTGGAGATATAAGTAGGTCTATATTTGCAAGGTTTGAGTGCTCCCTCAACTTCCTGCTCCATTCATACAACTTACACAATCAGTCCCATTTGCAATTTATCAACACGAAACCCTGCGATTCTCAGCGGCACTTGAGGTGCACGGGAATCAAACATATCACAACCTTCAATGAAATCAGTCATTATTTACCGATCCTTCTTGTTTGCTAAATACAATCGCAACGCACTCACTTGACTCGCATACTCAGATTTTCTCCCGGGACATATTTTGTGAAACAATGCTTTGTCGTTGGTTTGATATGAAATCAGGGTATTTATAGATCCAGGGCTTTGCCTACCACTTGTGCAAACAAGGAAGCAAGGTGTACCTTTGTAGATTGGTCATCAAAAGAACGGCACTAATTATTTTACCTCTGGCTTTAATTTGACTTTAATTAACAATCACGTTCACTGAACTAATTTTAACAGATCTGTACTAGTTTGGAAAATGGTCGGTCCATTTCAGCCAAATACTTAATACTTACGTATTTAACATTGGTATGTATATCTCATTGCATGGTGTGGAATGAAAACTAATTTGGATGGAATGGAGAAAAATGAGTAGTGCTACAAAAATATACATATTATTAAATGGTCCTTAGTCTTTGGTAGTAAATTAAACTTGACTACTTGAAATATATGTAACCAACTTAAAAAGGCAACCCAGAAAGTTTAGATACCAAATGCTATTATTACAATGTTAATAGTCTGCCGAGGGAATATTTAGCAGTGCTTTATTACAAGTAATCCGACAGTATCAAGTATCAAGAATTGTGTTTGCACTTCGTACAACAACATTCTCACTAGCAGGACTAAAGCATAGTTAACATACGCTGAAAGACATCTCCGTCGGACTAATCTCATAAAAACAAGTCTATAGTTCCGTGAAAATGATTTTTTCCGTATAATTATCCTTCGGTTCAGCTCTCTTTGTTGTAACTAATTAGAATTGCGGATTGCTCTTTCCATTTCCCGTGCTTTGCAAGCGAACAGGAAATTATTCACTGGAAATAATTCCACTTGAAGGATTTTCTCTTATGTATCCCCAAGTTATTATTGCTGGGGAGCTTAGAGGTGGAATTGGCGTGGAAGTATGTATATGCCCGTAACTACTATAGTATACTGATATAGTAGTAGAGTAGCACTAATAGAGGTATGGTCTATGTTAAACTTATAAAGCTGTAGGGCTTTAAAGTATGTACATGCTACCATATCCATAGTCTATAGGTTTACCTGACTATCTCCGAACATTTGTATGCTCAACGTCCTGACTCCGCGAATTACTCTTTTGATTCACAATTAAAAACCTTTCATCAAATACACGAGGAAATGTTCCAGGCATATTCAATTTCCAGGTACGACCTGACAGAGTTTCCAAATGCTGAATTTAGTGTAATGAGATTATTTTAAGCAGCTTTCGGCGTCTTTACCGGTAATATTTTAAATTATTAAATTGAAGGGGAAGACAATCTATTGACACTGCTTCCCTGAAGGATTTGAATTTACTACACGCATACAAGTTTAATTAGTAATTATATGATTATTTGAATTAAATTGTTGAACTGCCCTTTCACCATACTTGCTCTCCAATAATTTTTAGCAAAGTTAAATAAATTCACGAAATTATCAATTTATTTACTTTCATCCAATTAAACTGCGAAAGAACTGTGTATGATTATTGCGTTGCATTATTATCACATCGAGAAATTAATACTTGCTACCTTCACAGTATAAAGACACATAATGGTGATTCTCGAATGGCCATTCGTGCTACTGTTGATGATAAACCAAGTCTAAATACACTTGTTGGATGATACTGACACTCATGTAATACCTTAACGCTTGTACAATAATATCATCGCATGTCGCACTTACAATGCTAACCATAGAGATACAATATTCCATACCCCAAAATGGTAAAATGTTTACCCGGCAAGAATATAAAAGTACATTTTGTAAGTCTATAAGCCATAAATCCCATATATGTATAGTACAACAAACATAAAACTCATTCCGCGCCAACATTTATAAAGTATATAATTTCCAAATTTGCTATTAACGCCACACCCAGGAAGCACAGCTATAGAGATTGCGGATCGGAACAAACTTAATTTGGCGAGGAACCATGAAAATAAATATGCACTTTTGACATTTTAACCACTTTCATTCTGTGGAATCGGGCTATGTAGTAAATAACTGCAGTGTATTATTTAATCCTGAATATACTTCCGCCTTATCTTGCAGCAAAGGATGAACTTTTTGATTTTATGCATAAAGAATAACATATAAATAGTAAATATTTTAACATTTAATGAAGAAATATTATATCGGTTATAGCAATGTTACTTTTAAAAAATCCTTCTATCAGGAATTATTCTACGCCTTTGAAGCATTTAATGATTTCATTCTTTTTCAAGGTTTAAAGTGCAAAAACGTTTCTAGTTGGAAGCTACATACATATAGGATTAATATAGTATAAGATTACATAGCATAAGCTTATTACTTGGGATTATACAGATACTTGCAGAATGCGAAAACGAAAAGGAAATGATTTCCTTAACGGCGCTTTTCATTTCGATAAAATTCCAAACTTAAACTTTTATGATGGCATTTTCGGGGAAATCAGCCGCAGTTAGTACCTTCAACACTTCTACTGCACAGTGCACATGTAAGTATGCAAACACCCTCGGTTTGAATATTCCTCCTAAATGGCGATGACATCATTGAAGTTGCGGGGAAGATAATATCGTGTAAATAAAATAACATATGAAAATATGGTATTATTTATTTTTATGTACTATTTAACATAGGGATTACACCACAAAGTGAAGGATCCGGCCTTACCGCAAAGTGTGAGACTTACTTATAAAACCGTTTACCACACCAGGACACAAAGTCAACGCGGATGTAAAGTGACAAGTAAAACAGAGCTAAGTATCTTAAAGGAAATGATGGGAATGCGTTTCGGGCGAATCCCGACAACAGCGGAGCTTTCCCAGAGCAGGGGAAAGTAAAGCATTTAGTAAACAGTTTTATAAGTATATCAACTTTATTATATTGTAAATCTAAAGGACTCTGTGATTGTCTGCAGCAAATATAAACAGTCACAACGGCTGTGTGTACAACTGTAATTTTATATTACGGATCCATGTAGAATATACTAAGCATAGTATACATAAGATGTAAAGTATACATAAGATGTAAAGTATACATAAGATGTATAGTACACATAAGATGTAGAGTAGATATACTTAAGGTATGTACGGGTATACGTATAGTTATAAGTATATGAGAACTACAAAAGTATACTTAACGATATACAGTGTATAGTCACATAAAGAAGTATAACTTTAAATGAGGAATATTATGTACATAAATAAACAACCGTACACAAGCATCTTTAGTGTTAAGTTACCCAAAATATTAAATTGTTACATGAAGAGGCTACAAAATTCTCGCAAAAACTTGTTCCTTTAAGTATTACTCTGTCAACATCACTACTATACTACTATGGCAAAGTGGATTCCAGAGATGTGCTACAATTTTTTCTGCTGAGACTGCAAAGCCCATGAAAACTAATGTAATGACAGTGCTTACACTTCCGTCCACCAGTACATCAGTTCTCCTATTCGCTCCCTTTGAAGCACAACAAGTGCGTGCATATGATTCGGGAAACTTGTTTTGCTCCCTGGTTTTTTTCAAACTAATACTTCACAAATGAGTTCTGGTCACTCGGATAGCTGTGGATATTGTAATCATTAAATGAAATTGAAGTTGCATGTACAAAGCAATATATGTTACCATACTGCTACAAAGTCTAAGAAGCCCTGGGTATACTGCAAGTATCTACTATAAGTACTGTAGGTATGTCATACCTACTACTGCAGATACATGTAAAGGTATACTGAATCTATAAAAAAAAGTATTACAGAAAAATCAAAGACTAGCCCAGTCTCCTCCAATGCAACACAATGTGATGACAATAAGAACTGATTTTATATGAAAAATCAAAGATGGATTAGGTTGTCACCAGCCTGTCAACCATATGTTAAGATGGCTTGACAATTGACATTCATAGTGACATAAATCGAGCGAGAGTGTACGACACACGAGACAAAATTGAGGGCAGAAATGTCTAAACTACGTCAATCCATAAGTAGATAGATATAAGTACATGTATTTTCCTTAGAGACTAAATTTAATTTAGAAATAAATGCATTTCAGCAGTTATTCCAAGCATGTTTTGTCTTTTTGGAAAGTTGTTTAATGTTTCTAAAGTTATGGATCTGTGTTATTCGTATCCTTTTATTTTCAAAAATGATATACTAGAGAAGGTATTGGAATATTTTTCAAAATCTGTTGAGTACAATATTAGTAACGAATACAATTTTATTTAATTAAAATTAAGATACAACAATTTAATTCAAATACTGAAAAAATACAGAAATTGTACTCAAAATTGATAGATTGATCGATAAATTGCATATTTTATTAAATATAAAAAATTATTATAAATTAATAAATAAATAAATTACGCATATTAAAAAATATGAATTCCTGCTGCAAAAACGGCTCCTTAAAATTAATGACTACAAATTCTTGAATACAAATGACCGTATACTGCCACTGATCTACACTTTGATGTAAAAAAGTGCATATAAAATACAAGGGGCTTTATAAGTGCAGCACTTCCACATGTAAGTATTAGCCCAGAGGGAAAAGACATTACAACGGAAATATTTTCTGGATGACAGAGCCTAGATGAAATTCCAATGGGTGATTTCTTCACCGAAACTGACTTCAGTTCTATTATCCGAATTGTCATGTGGACAATTCCATTATATGATAAACGCATTGAACCGTCCGTTTGTCGGTTTGATTACTATATAGTGGAAACCAGTCATCTCACTGCCTCTCTCCCTGTCACATCAGAGAGACAAGGAGCTTTTACAGGCCAGACATCATGTCTCACTATGTACTTCTTTGACATCTTCCCATCATTTATGCATTACTTGGCAATGGATGGGATAGGAAATTTACCCTTGTCGTAACAATTGCCGTCTTACTATTACAATTAGACAATAAATTTATTGACCAAATTTAGCTTAACAGCTCGGATAAAATCCGTTCCATCAAATTGATTTCGCGACGTGACGATGGCGCCTATATGAATTTAATAGAATTAAATTTAAAAAAAAAACAACATAAAGAGAGAGAGAGTTGAGAGTTTGTACTTACAAGAGAAAGTCTTGTTCCCAGCTTGGAGTGGCACCTTTAACAGTTACAGTAGTTGACTTGACGTTCTGAAGCTTGAGAGTTACATAGGAATTCCATTGATCAGCTGCTGCTGGAAGACCAAAACCCAGTGATCAAGTATTTAAGGTAAAAGAATTATCTTTAATGTTAAATAACAGATGTAGGCGCATTCATTTAAAAAAGCTAATAGAACCTTTTAAAAGCATAATTTAATTAATAAAGAATAGAATGTCAAAAGAAATTATAAAAAATATACCGAAACATGGCAACCGTACTATCTTATCCAATCTCAAAGCTTTTACATTCGAGCGAGGAACTAAACATCAATGGCAACAAAAGTAAAAGTTGAAAATTAAATCAGGGAGTTGTATCAAATAATACGGAAAATTATGCGTACAAAGTTCAATATTATTTTACAGGTGTGTAACACTACAGGTTAAGTATAGGCATAAGATGAAAATTGCAAATTAGTATCGAAATCAGAAACTGAATTAGAAGTTTAAAAATAAATATTTAATATAAACTAGAGATATACTAAATTAAAAATTAATTAAAAAATTGTTAACAACAGAGAAAAATCATTAGAAAGGTATTAGAAATAAAGGAGAAATCACTAAATAGAATTATATTCAGAATTGTAGATAAATTAGAATTTTAAATTCAAAAAAATAAATTTATTTAAATAAAAGCGAAGTAAAGTCGAAATGAATTCAATTTAATTATTAATGAAGTAATACAAATGAGCTAACAATATGGAAAACTACACTAAAAATTAAAAAAAAATATTAAAATTAAAAAAAGATACTAAAATTTTTAAAAAATAAAAACTTTAACAATAAAATTTAATGTATGCCGACACTATAAAAAAAGTTCTGTGTGTAAAATACAGAAAGTACATTGAGATATAATTTAAAATCTGTACGTACCTTGAGCTCCAACAAAACGCGCTTTCTTGACTGAAAATTGCAATAAAATAGTTGTTAGACAAATGCTTGAGGACTTTTTCTTACTTCTATTTACCATGTCTTGACTTATTATTATTATTATTATTATTTGCACTGTACATACAAACTAATTACACATTATTATGACACACGTTTGACTTTTTTACAAATATAAAATTCATGCCTACAAACCTACTCCATATGGGATATGATTGCATGTATTTACATATATAAATAATGATTGTAATGAAAGTTTAATACGTTCAATATCCCCTTGAGGGACTTTAGCAATTTTAATAACCTCCGTGTGACGAATTTATGGACCAAAGCGTATGTCGGGAAGTGGACATGCCATACGTCAATACGTGTAGTTGCGTGCAACAACTACATTATTATTACATTTTGAACCAGTTATTTACTGCCAGGGAGACCATATTGGCCAGTTACTCTAGTAGTTAATGGGAGTTTTTTAAATCAATCCAGCGAGCTCCTCTTGCTTTTTTTAAGGATTATCTGGAATATACCAACCTTCTTTTTTTAGTAACTAAGCAAAAAATTTATTTTCAGAAGCAGTCAAAAATAGAGCTGTCCAAAATACACACATAGCTTTTTGAATGTGTGTAATTCAAATATCCCTAATTGAGGTGCAAGGTGGGTTATCTCAATTTTTCTTTTTTTCAACGAAATGCTATTAACTGATATATTGAAGCTAAAAAGTATCAGTAACTTGCAAGTTTACATTTTGCATTTCGGAGTTTGTAAAGTAATGAAATGAAAAATTTAATTGCAAAGAAACTATCCTTGTGTATTAATTATTAGGTAAAGTTTGAATGGAAATGGTAAACCTCTACTGTGTATATACTTGAAACACTTCGAAACAATTATGGTACAAAACACAAAATGAGGATTGACACAAAACAAATGTGGTTGATTATTTTATGACTGAAATTACTTTTATGGAAAATATTTTGGTGGTATGATTTTATGGCTGAAATTGATTTGGCTGTAAATTTTTTGACGAAAATATTTCATAGCTGAATTAGTTTTGACTGAAATAACGTAGGTTGGAATATTTCAGGCAAAAATTTGTGGTTAGAAAAATCTTTTGTCGATTCATCCGGGTCCCGTACTATAATTAATATATACTTACATCATTAAAACTTCGTTTGGATTCTTAGAGTTAACCCTTCTTTCACTAAAAATGGTAACAGATAACCTATCTTGCAACTACGAAAAACTGAGATAACCCACTTTGCATCTCAAGTAGCGATATGTATGTATTTAAATTCATTTTTGTAGTTTGAAGGTTTTATAATCTGTAATGTGAATTAAAAATGTATTTTCTAACAAGTATCTTGGTCCTTATGCTCACTGGTAATTTGTACTTTATCCTTTAAACTACTTGATACAGAGTAAAGTCACTCACTGAAATTCCAAATTTGCTTAAGCGCCTAATCTAATGTCATTGGTTTGTAGAAGGAATTAATACAAAAATTACCCTTTTTGCGTGAAATGTATTTTTGCACGTTTTTTAAAGAATGCTTCAAGTGTTTTGAATTTTTGTGGATAAAATTTATTTATACATATTTAAAAACTTATTTTGTAATTTAATTGTTTTTAAGTAAAATAAATTTTGTGCTTTTGCGCTAATCAAGGACACCAGATATCTCCAAATGTTACGCAATAAAATAATATTTTTGAATATTAACGTTAATATTAAAAATAAAATCTTAATTGCATTTTACATTTTCTTTTTGATTTTTGAAAAGTATTTATTGTAGTTTGTATTTCAGGGCACATATTTTGGACAACTCCACTATTGTTCTATTTAAAAAAGTGTTTTATTATGTATTATTTAAGATAGATTGTAAGTATTGTGAAATTGTGATGTTCATTCACGTATCTATGTATAAGCTATGCTAACTATAAGTATTTTAATGCAATTACTTTAAAGCATTATAGTTATAAGGTATCTCCTTATATGCATCATATCCATATATTTATAGTATACGATAAGTCTTTCCGTGTGTGACACTCGAGAGAGAAAGTATAATCTTAAGGATGACGCTTCTTTCTCTTGCGTCCTTCCGGATCGCCCAAGAGAAAGTAACTTTTTACAATGAAGTAAATAGAAATGCATAAACATCTAAAAAAAGAACTTTGCTGTCATCTTATCACATTTTAATATTTCAATTTGAACATCATCCACTGCAGGGATTGTTTCATACAGCCGGAACCAACCTAAATAATAGATAGCTATACTCCTTAAGAAAGGTCATGGAATGTAGGTTACTAGTGTCTGACCCAATGCTTCTTTCCGGAGGGTTCGGCTTTTGCAATGCAGTTTCATTAATTAGAACATGCTCTTGGCATTTGTAATATAAGTCGAAGCTTCTGCATGTACACAGACAAGTTTTCATTCTCATACACAAGATCCGTATTCGTCAACTATTTTATCTTTTTCTCACTTGCTTATGTATAAATGACTATGTATACTATAATTAACTCACTGTTTTGCCTTAAACATTCTTTGTCTACAGTTACTGTAGCTACAAAATAATTAATTAAATTGGTCAACTTTTTAGCATTGCATATAAAATTGCGTGTTAATAAATTTAATGAAATTTCATAGACAAACAATTTGATGCCGCACAGCTTATTTATTTTATCCTTAGCATTGGATTTAATATGAAAGTTAAAACTTGAACGAAATAAACATCATTTAAAACTTTGCACTGTACGAAGAAAAATAATTAACTGGAATTGCACATTACGAGAATGTACAGAGATATTACGTAAATACGGTTTAAGAACAAAGCTGAGCTATCCAAGCCTGGTGCCAAAACAAAAACAACAACAACAATTTCAAGATTAGGGAGAGCTAATAACTGTCGGCGAACCCCTGCACAGACAAGGTAAATGATGCCTAGGAAGAGTTGAAGCGGCAAAACTGCGCGCAGTGCAGTTCCTCTGATATTTATTAATTTATCTGGGACGTGAGCTTAGCTATTGATTTAAGAGAATTACAAGGAGACGAGTAATAACAACAGAGAGAGAGAGAGAGAAACTATACATACATAGGTATAGGAACATTGAGAGAGAATAAGGGAAAGTGTGTAAATTTTTTTTTTTACCTGTGACGCTAAGTAGCGACATTCTTCTTCATCCACTCGTCCTGTAGCACCTTACATGTGTATATATGTAACTAATATTAGGATATCAAGTCAATGGAAGAGCAGAGAGGTTCGTAGAAAATAACAATGCAAGCTTAACATTGAGAAAACTATAGTATGGATTAAGCCAAGAACTCTTTTTTTGTATATTTTAGAGAACACAGAGAGTAGTAGTGTAGTAGTATTATTTATTATTAGAGTATATATTATTTTTATAATATTATTTTATATTTATGTTATTATTGTAAATTTATGATACTCTTGCTATATTTATAGTATATCATTATATATTATAGTATTTATATAATATAAGACGGCAACTAAATAACTACGGGATTTTAGTATTTTTGTTTTAAAAAATCACATGTCGCACCATTTTCACAATTTAATTTAAAAAACAACAACAACAATTTTTTATACACAAGAACAAGACACGAGGAAATCCGAATCGATGAGATTAATAATAATTATAAGAATCTAAAATAAGTGAGCGCTATGTACAGAGAATCGAATTGTTAACGAGAGCAGTACAGATGAGGAATATAATAATAAGAGTACATGAGCGCCTGGAATTTTGCAAATCACGTTTAGGCATCGCGCCGTCCCTTTTTAGCAGCTGCGAACTCGTCAACAACACACACCAAACTGGCGATTGGAATTCATTTGGTCTATTTTGCCTGAGCAGCGGATTCCCCTCAACTATAGAACATGCTGCGCCAAAGACTTTTTTCGAAGGCAATGCGACCCACGTCAGAGACCCAAGAGTTTCCACCCTTACTCAGAGTAGTTGCAGAGATGTCGTTTACTAGATTATTGATCAATACTACACAAGAGTGCGTCTACCAGCATCAGAGGTCATCGGTATACTCTCTTTCTCTCTCTCTCTCTGGTCGCCTTCCACAAATCCCCCCAAAGAGGAAAAGTGCTCCGTAGCCGCCCTCTCTCCTCCGGGAAACTCACTCTTTCCAGCCCTCCGCTTCCCCCACGACCGTTTTGCTTTCCTCGCTGGCTCTTGTCGTTCCTCGGTCTTCCAAACAGAGAGTGCTCAGCACGTGTGTGAGGCTCCTCAACTAAATACTCTCTCCTGGAATAGAGTTTAAAGGCGCATGTTGACTGTACAGACAGTATCGATTGCGACTGAGTGTTGAGTGCTCCACATTGGCTCCCATGCAGTATCACTACTTCTTTCTCCATCTCCCCAAAGCATCACTGCATCGTACGTCCTCTCCGACTACACACAAAAACTCTCTCTCTCTCACTCTTCGGACACATTCAACCCCTCGGACGGCTCAGCAGTACGTTCAGAAACACGGGGAACCTTCCTGCAGCAGTAGGGAAGTTCAAATTCCAAGCAGGGAACTGTGAAAGTTACCAAAAGTTCTATAGTATAGACGTACTTTTTAAATCATCGTAACTTTTCTATTCTACGATCCATCTACTTCAACTACATACACTCCGATATTGCAAACTTTAATTACTTGTGAACATACTCTTCTTATCCCTTAGCAGGATAAATTCTATTATAAACAATTTAAAAATTAATATTAAAAAGTGGAAAATTCTTGTCTACTACCGAAGATACTCTACTTCTCAATTTCCAAGTTGTTCCAAGAGTCAACGAAAGTTGGGGAAAAGAGAAAGTTTCGCGGAGAATTTTGACGAACATTTTCCAAGGAGCTTCGAAGAGCATTTTCAAGTAATTTTGAGAAACATTTTTCAGAGAATTTTAATCAACAATTTCTTGTGAATTTTAAGGAAAGATTACTGGCGAGTTTTGAGGAACAATTTCTTGTGCGTTTAAGAAATAATTTCTTGAGGATTTTAAGAAACAATTTCTCCAGGATTTTAAGGAACAATTTCTTGAGGATTTTAAGAAATAATTTCATGAGGATTTTAAGAAATAATTTCATGAGAATTTTAAGAAACAATTTCTTGCGAATTTAAAGGAACAATTTCTTGACAATTTAGGGGACAATTCCTTGAGAATTTGTAGGAACAATTTTTTGAGAATTCTGGGGAAATATTTATTGAGAGTTTTAAGATAGATTTCCTGAGAAATTTGGAAATTTGCAGGAAGTTTTGAAGAAAAATTTGTAGATACAATTAAAAAACCATTTGCGCACAGTTCGGAACAAGATTGTGCATGTCATTTTGAAGGAACAAAAAACTAATTTACCACAACATCGCCAAGACCATACGATACTTTGGTTCTTAAGCAGTGTGTATAGTTCCTGTCACAATTTCATTATAAAATCGATTGGTTTCCATGAAAAAACTAAGCTGCACTCTACAGTATTTACGTTCCTTAAATCCCTCTCCTTTCCCAGCGATCTAAAAGTGAGCCAACGTTCTTCCGTGAATTATTAAATATTAAACTCGGAAGGTTTGCACTGTTATAAGTGGGGCTGGAGGAACGTTTTATCGTGAAATATTGGTTTTTACCTAAGTAACCAAGATACTATTTACTTACCTCTGGCGGATTAAATTTGGTAACCTCCAGTTGTCTTTGATCAAAAGAGTATGCTTAAAGTAAATACTTAACAGTACTTGGGAATATTCTAGATTAAATATTAAAAAAAGCACTGAACAAATTCCTGGAAAAATTTCAAACGTTAAACAACGTGTTGAGTTCAACAAGCCAACTATTCAACCAGGTTGTAATATTTGGAAAGTCATTAAAATTATTGATTACAAATAGTTGGGCAAATAAAAGATTTTAATTACGGGACAAAATAATGAGAATAATCTGTTAAAAATAACTTTCAAGAACACTTAATACAAACTAAAATCTATTCACAGCGCTTCGTCGTCCCATTTATGATAGTGCATCAATGATTTTTTGTAGTTCAACGTAACTTTTTCTTTCCTATAATAAATTACTTATATCTAACGTTAAACATAATTTTTAA
Organism: Lipothrix lubbocki; assembly: GCA_034696945.1. Lineage (NCBI taxonomy): Eukaryota > Metazoa > Arthropoda > Collembola > Symphypleona > Sminthuridae > Lipothrix > Lipothrix lubbocki. Next base: position 20,302 of record JAQGAK010000954.1, on the reverse strand, counting down.
CTCGCAGCTCCCAATCAAGTCGGTGGCCTCAGCAAGCTAATATCCATGACATGGATCCAGTATCATCGTTCTGACCAGGTATGCTAATTTATTTCTCTTGCTTAAAAACCTTTTTATTATAGTCGGGTTTTTAGTAAAGTAGACATTACATTTACAAAGTATCAACTGCAATTGTTATTGGTTTAAAAATAAGACCATTACAGTAGAGAAAGATTCAAAATCAAATTAGGCATATAGTTGAATAATATTCCTAAAACTCATGAGCTTACAAACGAAGGGAAATTTGGAGTAGTATGAGGATTTTCTCTTAAGAATTCAAGTATTCTGAGACCTTCCTCCTAAATGGATATTGCGTTTCCATACTGAATTTTCCAGTTAAATGGATTTTATTTTTCCCATTTTGAGTTTTCAAGTTAAATGGATATAACATTGATTTCTGGAAGTATACAGCAAATACAATTTATGGCATTTGAATAACTCGAAAGTTCATGTGAGTGGAATTCTGGGGGAACTGGCTGGAAAATAGGTGAAATCCCATTGTGTGGGGAATTTAAATTTACCGCGCTGGGGAATGACGTAAGTACTGGTTCAATACACTTCTTCGGTCACTTTCCCCTCGTTCACATTTGATCCTTCCATGCATTCCGTATGGGGAAAATATCTCGTTTGTATTCCAAGCCAGCCAGAACAGCCTATTTTTCCTATTTTCCCCAACGCAGCGACAAAACAATATTATTAGCGTACTTATATGTATAAGGTTTCTCCTATAAAAAGCCTTCAGCTATACTGCATGTGATTACTTATTATTAAGGTTTAAACCTTTAACGTTGATTGCATTTCTGGTTACCTACTTACGAATCCACATGGCAATTTGGCGAATTTCGCAGATTTTCCAGGGTTTCAATGCATATTTACATTATTATTGTAAGTGGCGACAGAAATCAGGTTAGGATATGACGGGTTTGGGGGAAGTTTATTCGGCATATCGATGACTCAGGGTTCCGAAGTATACATTTTAATGTTTATTACAACTCAAGCTTTGGATTAGAAGGTTCGGGCTGCAAGGTTGGTTGGAAGGTAGTCTGTAGGATTGCAAGGTTTACTGTACACTGCAAACTGCAACTGCAAGGTATATTGTATACTGTGAGGTATGTTGTACACTGTAAATCATACTGTGGACTGTAAGGATACTCTAGACTACAAGGTATGTAGTGATGCAAGATACAAGTCAAATGTAATAAGTGCATGTATGTATCTATAATCTATATACCCTATGTTACATACTTAATAAAGGGTGCGGGAGTATGTCCCCAAGTTAGAAAAAGCAAAGCAGAGGGTGGGAAAATGACTGGGAAGCTTGTTCCGATGAGGGAGACAACATTACAAGGGAAAGAGTTGAGTGAGGAATATGAATGGCGCGTGTATAGACTGGTTCATTTCTCGTCCCTTCTCTGGGGATGATTGTAAGTGTCAGATTGTATGATTGAGTATGGTAGTTATGTTAGATTGGGTAGTAGTAGTAGTCGAGTTTCTTGTCCTTTGGATTACTAGTAGGTATACAGTAGCTCACGTAAGGCGAACTCGCTCACTGTCTCCACTCCTTTTAATATACATACGACACGGTAAGGGGCCGATGCCAGCCAGCAATACTATCATAACCGAGCTTAACGTATGCCATCATAACGGCGAAAGTGTTCCCGTCGTATGGCAAGTAGGCAAGTTGCATCGAGTGTTTCATGAAGCTTCTATCAGTATGTAGGAGTGTGTACGGTAGTCGTCTCCTGGGTTCAAATCCTAAAGAAAGCCGTTCCAAGAGTGTCGCCATGCTATAGCCAGTCGTTTTAATACGTTCCTAGGCTCAAGCGAGTCGTCTTTAATATGTTACAGTGGTAAAAGCAAGTATTCTTGAGTATGTTCCAGCTCCAACATTAGTCTATTCGTGTTTAGTAGTATACCTCAAAGCTAAATCAAGTAGCCTTAAGTGTGTTTCAGTGCTAAAGGAAGTCGTTTGGCGTTTTGCAATGCTAAAAGCAGCGTTTCCAGCTAGTTTGAATGTTATAGTAAGTCAACGCTGCTGCGTCCCACTTCTGTTACTAGCTTCGTACAACGGTGCAATTACTATTGGCAAGTCTGCTTCAGGTTGCAAATTCTCTAGTGAGTTGTATTCTAGCTGGATAAACTGAATACAGATTGTGTTTCAGTGCTTGAGTTATGCTCAAATAAATCTAAAGTCGCGATATAATTATCAAATACTCATTGCTCTAAAATGTAGTTCAATAGTTTTCTGTACTAACTTCAGCCGTTTTTAGTATTTGAATGCTGAAAATGCAATATGATTTCATTCTAAAAATACTTTGAAATCAAGGTTCAAAGCTAAAACAATGTTGTTCAATTTTAAAACACAAGCGTGTTGAATGCCAACTATGCATTCTATTGCTTGGCTATAGTTCCTCCCTTGAAAAAAATGTTGTCCAGTTATGTTCCAATGTAAATGGCAAGTAGTTTCTAGTACATTCAAACCCGATAAACTAGGTCTATGGGACAGATGAAGACTGGAGTAAAGGCAGTATAGCTTGAAATATACGCATCGTTTCAATTGCAACTGTGTTACTATGTATATCAATATTACGTATCTATACCAGACGTAAACTATATTACAAATCGTGCTCGTATTCTCTGAAATGTTACTGCTAATATTTTTTTAGTTCCATAAGTTAGATACATACATGATTTACTACTTGAAGTATCTACATGTAAAGTTGTATAACATACAAGTACTTATAGCTACATTAATAAATTAATACATTGATATCCAATCGACTACATCCCTGCATATCCAATATCAATAGCATCCCAAGCTCCCACATATGAGCCACCAATACAAATCATTTTCGGTTGGCTGTAATAAATTGCTCCGAATACCATGGTGACGGGCATAAATGAATGATTTCAGCCTTTCACACGACTATTAGACCCTGAAAGTGAAATCCAATAACATCAAAATTGTGTATCCCCCAGGAAGGACTGTGTAAAAATTGTATGCATGTTTGAGCCTCCATCTCCTTCTAAGTATATGTATTTTCAAGTTAAATTAAATTTTAGTACGTTTTTATTGATAGTAACCGCAAGATAAAACGGCAGCTACTGCATTTACATTTGCCTTCGGCAAGCTTCCTAATACTTATGTAGTTTCAAGTATTTTGTGATACTGATGATATGATACTAATATGTATTTACTTCGTAACTTACAGAGCTTCACATATTCTGTCATACACTTATTATTGTCCGATCTTTTACGCAACCATATAATCCTGTTACGACCATGAAAACACAATGATAATTTTACGAACGACTGCCTCCAATTTAGTTTTAAATGGATTTTGTAGTACATAAATACATTGAAATTACTGAGGCTCTGTCAGGTTTTTTCAATATCACAAATGGAAAATGTATGTAAAGCAAATTAAAGAACTATTATTAAGCTTATTTTGTTCATTTAAAATTTTAGAATGAAATATCTTCTTTAGCAATTAAAATAGATTGAATTTTGAAATGAAGCCAATATTAAATTTTGAAATTAAATTAAACAAATTGGTATACAACATTCTCCGGGTTTACATTTCAGTTTATTTTCGTTGAGGCTCGCAGCTGGTTCAAAAATTTTATTTATACTTTTATTATTATACTTAGGTATACTGTGATTATAAATCCTGAGATTTCATCTGCGGCTATAATTTCCATTCGTGAATGCAATTCCCTTTAGCATCACTAGGTGACGGACGATCATTTAGGAGTGCAAGTCCAGCTGAACCGTTCATATACAACGGAGTGGAAAATCAATGTGGTCTAAATTGAAGAGAAGCGCTTCGCAGATACAAAAGCTATACATTTGGTAGAAGTTGCTCCAAGATATTGGAATTGCGGTTCTTATAAAGGTGCACCAGCATATTATATTAGTCGATACTGTGCGAAAACTCTCGGAGGCACTTTGACTAGCCTGTAATATTCACTATCTTTATATACTTGAATAGAGAGGGCTTCTGAGCTATTACGTTCCCACAGCATAACTTCTTTAAGATACAGGTTTTTGCACTGCACTTCCATTGAATTTACTGAATCAAGTTAATATTTTGTGCTAGCTTTTTAGATATTTACCATATTGTAACATAGAAATTCTGTAACTTTATTTTTGCTTGAACCAGCTTTTCATTTCATCTATTTTTTGTGAATTATAATTATAGTGTAGAAACTATTTATTTGAATGACTCCCATAGTGATGTGGAGCTCTATCGCTGCTTCCTCCACAAGTCTAAAGACAGAGCAGTAGTATTCCCCTGGGAAGTTCCGAAAGAGACTATATTGCTCGGGAAAACTTGCTGTTTAGAAAGCTCTAGGAGGTGTGTTGCAAATTGCAAAGGTTGCAGCAGGTAACGAAGAGAGAAGCAGTCTCAACCTATGGTTTTGCTCAACTTATTACAAATGTCCCCATATACCTAACATCCTACAAATATCCTCCTATACTTAACATAGGTACAACAAATGTCCTCCTATACTTAACATACAACAAATGTCCTCCTATTCTTAACATACAACAAATATCCTCATATACTTAACATACAACAAATATCCTCCAATCCTTCACATACAACAAATATCCTTCTATACTTAACATAGCTACAACAAATATCCTCATATAGAGAACATACAATAACTATTTCTTGTCACTGTCTCTTCTTCCTCAATAATCCTCCTTTATCATAATTTCCTTTGCTGAGTCGGATTTCACTATGGTGGGTTGCTTACTCTGCTGTTCTTTATATTTCTTATCCCGCTAATATTTATATTTGTTCATGCAACTGTACTGCAGGTGCGGCTGGTTTGAAATGTCAACTTTAATATAGTTACTTTGATATAACTATGTGTATAATCATACCATGATAGTATGAATCCTCAATAGTACCTATACTATGCTACTATGTATAATAACCATAATATTTGCGTATAACATTTACACTGTAAATACAACCATGCAGTTCATAAATTGTATTTAAAGCGTATATTTCATACCCAAGCAATTTGTTTTCATCTCGCAGACATTCACGTGTTTTAAAATGTAATCATATAAATTGTGGTCTGTTTACATTTGAGACGTGTCTTTGTAAACAAAATACGGCACAGGGTACGGCAATATTAATTTTTGCAAGGACAAATCTGTATGTAGCTAAAATACTTCCATACATTATTCTCATGAAATTGCTATACATTGTCTTTTGTGTAGCTCTTTTGTATTATAGTAAGATACGAGTAAGGATAAGACCCAGCATTGCCAACACTTTGTTTGGGTGTGTAAATCTGAATAAAAGAGTAAGCACAGAAGATTGAAACATAAAAAATCATCTTTTCCAACATGGAGGATTTGTAAAGGATTATGATATTTTTTTAGGTGATGTTGTATATCTGTAGCTTTTCTCTGAATCGGCATTATTATTATTATTAGGTTTTTATCCAAGCAAGTTATCCCACGCAGGAGGGAAAATGTTTTGAAGACGGTGTTGTAATAGTAAAATGTGGGGATTATAGGGAAGGAAGAGAGTAAATTGTTGCATGCGACGGAGAAAGGAGAATGCGCACCGGAGGGTTTTGATTTGACGTTATTTCCTATATGTACATATACAAGTCTTATTATATAGTACTTGCTTTTCTTAAGGGTTGAAGCTTTTTTGTGCATGGAAAATAGTTGAACTTACATAAAAATAGTTTTACTCACAAAAAATACTTTACGGAGCAAAGAAAGTATATGCACATTAATAGTAAACAAGTACAGTTACACAAAAAGCAAAGCGTACTTTCATTTGCACAGAAACTATATCTTATTTTCAGTATACGGAGGAATGATATAAGGACAGAAGTTAGGAAGGAAAGAAAAAAGTTATTGTTTGTCCTTGTCTTCTCGGTAGCGAGGGTGACGTGGTGGAACAAGAATTTAAAATTTAACAATGCAGTAAACATGAGGGAAGACAAGGTGTGATTTCAACGGAGAAGTAGTGCATGAGCAACTACGGGAGTTGTGTGTTTTTAAGGGCCGTAAAGGCAAGTTTGTACAGATACTCCACCTACTATTTCCCAGTTACGATTCCTTTCATTCATTTGGTTGTACGTTTACAAAATTTTATGCATCGCTTCCCCTCAATACATCAACTTTCTCTCCCTCCTACCCTTCCCCTACTATCTCCGTTCTCACATCCGTGTCCGGCTTGCTTACCTTTTACCTGAAGGGGGAATTTCTCAGATTTATCTGTATGTTTTTTTCCTTCTAATGTTACACAACGAAGTGAAAGATATAGAAATGTGCATTAAAATTATGTAAATTGCATATTCCTATGGCAACGACTCCGAAATATAGTAGTCCACCTTTTCAAGTTCATATAAACACAACCCAGATATATAAAGATTTCCTAATGTATGACATCCTGAATATAGAAAAGTGAGTAGATGCAACCAAAAGCAGAGCGAGATAGCACACACAGTTTTGAGTAGCTGTTTGAGTACACAATTGTGGCTATAGAAGATTTTCCCCTGGAAACATTACTGCCGAGTGGAGTGTGCGAAAGGGAAAAAAATGGAGAAAATCAAATGTCGGCGATATCCCCAGGTCTCTTCTGAGTGTATATGTAAGGCATTTTTGTTAGTTGCTGTCAGTGAATTTTTTGTGCGGAAAATCCCAAATCCAACTGAGTGAGCTACCTTGACTATATGGATATGACTATGTAGAGACATAGGTATCTATCTCTTTGGAGATTTTCATACAAAATGTAATCTTGCATATGATTGGAAAGTACACACACAAACAGCTTACTATGTACTAATGCAACATCTGTTATGCACGTACTACCTACTACACACATTTATACATATTTTTCATTCATATAACTTGCTATAGCAATACAACCTTAGGTTCTATTGCTCATAATATAGGTTATGTTTAGTTGTATATACAAGTACATACAACCTGTACTATAGATAGATAGAGATCTATACTATAGATAGATAGAGACCTATACTATAGATAGATAGAGCTATACTATAGATAGGTAGAGACCTGTACTATAGATAGATAGAGCCCTATACTATAAGCAATAGATAAACCTAGACGGCCCTAGTACATAGAAATCTAATAGAGGACAATAAACCAGGAGATAGGCCACCGTAGGCAACCCAAGTACCTGGATGCACTACAGGAAAGGTAAAACAGCAAGCGGTTCTCCTCGATGGAGAGAGCAAGGAAGAGAAACCGACATTTAGTAGACTGTAAAGTTGTAAAAAGGTGAACTGACTCTGTGATATGTGAACTCTGAGAAGTTATTTTATTCTGCTTTTCGCCCCAATGCAGTCTGTCATACAGCCACAGCAAAACGTAAGTGCCTGTGTGATATACAGAGATACATCCAAAGGATTGTATATACCCTTATACATGCACACTTAAAAAAACTCAGACAGAACTACAGAAACTGAATACTTGAGTCAGTGCCTTTCAACGACCTATCAGGTTATGTTATGTGCTTCAAAGGGCTGTCGTTTAGCCCTTTCATACAATTTGACGCTAGCTTTTCCTCTCTCTCTCTCTCTTTCTCTGAGATGTTTTGCACACTTCCCAGATACGCTTGCGGTTTCAATCTCATCATGTACACACAATACGCTTTGACATTACTAGTGTGTATTAAATGGCAAGCGGCAAAACTTTCTATTATTGTTATGCATAAGGAGCTGGATTGTGCATGATCAGCGCATTCTTGGGTATTTGAACAACATGAAAGTCTTTTAAGAACCTAGCAGGGGCTGGAAATCTATTCAGGATGTACTGACGAGTTAAATTATATTCAAAAATATATCTACGTTAATATGTACGCACATTCATAAAATACTTCCCGAACCGTATTTTCACGTTGTTTACATATAAACGACGTAGAATTACATGCAGAAACAACATCCAAACAACCTCAAAGCACGTACAGAAATAACTTGAAATACATGCTGGAATGGAATAACGACAGATTCAAATGCATATAGATACTACTGAAATATATCTATCTATAAATACAATTACACGCAACCCTATAAGATTCACATATACACATGTAAATCATTTGACGGGATACATCTCGAAGAGAAATTGCCGTCAGGAAAACAACATTGACACTGACAATGACGTTGACTTGTCCAGCGGCAAGACAGACTGTAAAAAACGAAATAGCAAGTCAACGAGGAAGGGAACCGGAGGAGACCCGGAGCAGACTCGGAAATACATACAAACTTGTGAGAGAGAGAGTTTGCAATTTTCGCAATATGTACATAGTATGTACACTCCTATCTCAACACAAATACTTGAGCCGACAGTGCCATGCCCGAGCTGAGTCGTCGGGAGACGTCAGCTCTGCTCTTCAATTGCGTAGGTTCCATTTCGGGATGACATTTGCACCGTCTATAGTCATGTGCGGCTAGATTTACATGCAGAACAAACATGTACAAAATTTCATCAATTTAATGTGTACACTGCAAAAATTATTTTCGATAATAAATTAAAATAAAAAATATATTGAAAACATGCTTGCAAATAAAGAAGATATAAAAAATGTTCAATAAAACCAAAAACTTCCCTAGAATAAACCTCTCTAAAATAAAAAACTGTACAAAATTAAAAAAATTCTATAAAATATGTAATTCTAAATAAAAATTAGATCGCATTGACGCGAAGGAATTATCTAGAAATTAAATAATATGGTCGGTTAAACCAGCAATGGATTTCCAAAATGAAACGAAATTGCTGAGATCTGAAAAAATGACATATTTCAAAGGGTGAAACCCCCAAAATGTGATTTCCTTTGAACGTTAATGATATTGCATTATATAGCAAGTAAGGAATATCAAAGGTGGACCAGATAAAATATAATCCTGAACCTCCGACTGTGAGGTTGAAAAAGAAGAAGAAGAAGACGAAGAAACTTATGTGAGGTTTGTGGAAAGGATATAATGTCATAAAAAAAAATTCTGCAATGCCATACAATAAGACTACTACGCCATACAATATTCTAAATCTAGCCAACATGTTCCTATGTATGTACATATGGGTATGGTAAGTTAAAGAAAGGATTGTAGAGCTTCACCGTTCTCATACAGAGTCAAGTCTTTTCCCATATGACTAGAGGAAATGTGTAGCTGGGATTGTACAGAGGTATCCCAATCAGGCCATTACTATAAAATACATATTTACTCCCGTCAAAATAAATGTGTTGCCTTTACCCACCGCGGTGTTCCATACTACATTTTTTTAACCCACACGGAACTTGAGTAAAGTAAACAGCGTATATATGGGACTTTACAGGAGTATAATGTGGGTTTAGTTATGTAAAAAGTTATTTTTTATACTTTAGCTTTAGCTCCTCTGGTACTTTCCTCCTATTTTTCTCCTTCTCCTTGCCCTGATTTCATCGTGTTAAAACCCGCAAGATACCTTTCTCCGACAGGCGAGTAACACACAGTAGGACATACTAAAGGAAAAAAAGGTTTATATCTCCGTGAATAGTAAATGCCATGGGATGTTAGAAAGTTAGGAACCTGCGGTTTTTACATTCACAGGTACATGCAAATAAGCCTACTTGGCTTTCTTCTCCTTAACCAGAAGCAGTACAAAACCTTCATCTGGGATTTATGCTTTCTTTTCTATTCTGACTTCATCCTATTGACTTTATTCTCACGACTGTTTGCACGTAGGAATTTTTACAAAGCAGCACGTTGCATGCATTCACAGCTATGTAGACTCACATAAAATGTTTCTACAGTAATGAAAAACTTATTTTTTTTTCAAAATGAAACACGCTCGATTTCCCTGCTTTCACTTCGAACAGCTCTTGATCTATTTCCCCTAACAGTCCTGCCTGAGCGAACAGGCGGCAGGACTGCAATATACTGCAACATTAACATTACCAATGCTACACTATCCACAGCATTACTAATGCTATACTGTAACATTACCATTGTTATACTATAACATTACCATTGCTATATGCAAAATTACAGAAGTTAAAGAAACAGCATCTAAAATCACAGGATTGTAAAGCATTTCGTCTGTATTCAAATACATACGGCAGATATACTCCAGGGTGCAAACATTTCTCGGGCGAAAATTTATATCTTGCAAGACTATTGCTAAATTAACTACTGTATATTGCTAAAGCGTACTTTTAAAATGTAAATTTGTGGGCAACCCTAGTAAATATATTGGGAGGAAAGCTCCTTAAGTCGGAAGATTTATGTGGTGTAGTCTGCCGTGAATGCAAGCTTGGTTGTCAGACACCTACATATGTATGCATGTATGTGTGTATGCCTAAGGGGGAAGTATTTCGATGCGGAACTGATAGCTGGGTGGGTAGTTAGGCTGGTGTGAAGTATACAATGAAAGCCAGAGCTGTCATCTTTTTAACTGTTGTTTAGTACCTCCAAGTGTTGTTTTCGAGATGTAGTAACCAATGCGATGGTCTACTTTTATTGAGCATATCAGCCGTACTTGGAGTGCATTAGTCCTGATAAAAGTTCACGAATGAGGCTGATGAGAAGTACTGTTTGCTTACATAAGGTTCTTTACATAAAAAAAGCCTATTACATAGCTATTTCCATGTACGAAAGAAGCGTTAAATTCTTTCTTATATCTTCCCTTAACATATAAATACATATGGAAAGTAATCACATAGCTACAAAGATTGTTGAGCATAACCTCGCGAGACGTATACATAGATCAATAGGTTTTCAATAGGTTTTGTAAGAGGACCTTAGAGAGACATTTGAGAATGACGGTGAATTATTCCTTGGATTCGGAAGCTCCATGATTCCTTGACTTGTGCAATGTGTATTCCTTCTCATGGACCCCGACTCCTGCTACTCCGGGCTCCGATTTACATTTCTTTGATGAAAAATGAAATCGTTCTTGGGTAATTTTTTATTTGCCTCGGAGTTGTTCTATACAATCTCAAAAATGGATTTGTTTGTAATGCAGTTCTTATGTACGACGACTTGTTTTTTTGAAACTCTTGCCACGCAAGAATTTAATGTTGCTTTTGTAGTTCATTCGTCTCAAGGTAAGTTTTGGGATTAGGTGTGGTTATTTAGATTGTTGATGGAAGTTGATTAAAAGGATTGTAGCCAAGATGTTTATTTATAGAAAATGGAGCAGCTGGAACATGCAAAATTGTTTGCAAACTGATTGCCAGACCAGACGAAGTTTAATTATGAAAGCGATTGTTAGCTGATGAGTTGTTATAGCAAAAATCATTATTGAAGTAGCTGGACTGTCTAGATTAAACTCAATTGCCAAAACGATTATATTTCTAAATGAAATTAAATTGCAGACAGATTGTTTGGTTGGATGAAATTAAATGGCAAAAATGGTTGTTTTCCTAGATTAAAATAACTTGCAAAAACTATGGTTTTGCTAGATGAAATTAAATTGCAAGTACATATGACTGGCTGGCTGGCTGGCTGGATGAACAAAAAATAATTTGTAAGAAAGGTTCTAAAGCTCTAGACCTTTTGGGTCTGACGACGTAGCCGGAAGAAAATGGTGGTTTTCTGCATACAGAATGCACTTGAAGAAATGTTGAGGTTGCAGAAGTTATCCGACGCATTTTTACTTTTTATGCACGTAATCTCTTGTGGAGTATTTAACCACTCCTCCAAAACCTTCGTGTGGTTTGTCTGCACGTTATACCTTATGGGATAGATCAATACTCTCGTCATGGAATCCCTCTGCCTCTAATGTGTACTACTGTATAGAAGTTGTGTGATTAGAATAAGTTAACTTTCGTGTGACTACACTTTGCTGAGGTTTGCGGATCTTCGGAATCACGTCAGCAGATCCTCATGATTAGGTCTCTGTATTCTTTATGGCCGTCTATACATGCAAGGAGTTACCAGCCACCAGAGTTTCACTTCAAGTACCAATCACAAGTACGTGGCAAGATAAACACCAACAATTTGCATCCTTCAGTGGAGTAATATCTATTGTAACTGTCTCAGTTGTTTCGATTTACGGTAGTCGAAAGTACAAGGATATAGAATGTAGATAAACCGCAGAGAGATGATTATACAGAATACACATTTGGAGATTCTTTGGGAATAAAATAGTCGATTTTGGTAAAAAGCAATTCAGACAAAGAGATTAAGAAAAGTACGTGAATATTTATTAAACACAGGAAAATCCCTTCAGTATTTATGAAAACAGATAGGAATACACTATGGAGATTTATAGAAATATAGAGGAAATTGTTAGTTGAATTTTTTGGAAAATACGCATCTACGTCAAACTAAAGAAGTACTCATCAAATAGGTTATAAATCCATAACTAAGCCTTCATCCTCCACGTCTGCTGGATGGAATTGCTCCGTTGTTCCGCAGTGATGAACAGTAAAAGTATTATATTTTAGACAAGCCGAGAAATTAAAAGTGAGTTAAAGTAGTGCGAAAGGGGAAGACAGCGAGCTTTCCATAGAAATGTGATTGAGAAGATCTCAAGAGATCAAGGCCCGAGGGTAAGCTGAGATAAGGCTTTTGTATTTGGGTGAAAAGCTTGATCATTTTGTAATTTATGAAATGCAAAAGTTTTTGCTCTTGTTGTTCCATCTAAAATCCAAACGCTTTTACCCAACATGCCGTGTTCCCAGCAGCTATAGGCAGTTTTCGATGTTGACGCACAGTTCATGTGTTAAAACAGGGTTGTGTTTTCAGGATTTTCGTAGTTCGTGTAGGATTATATATCGAAGTGTAGGAGTATTATGATGTACATAAACGCGAAGTTGTATTTTCGGGTGTTCAAGCAAAGTTGTGTTGTTGGATATTTAAGTACAAAATTATGTATCTCCATGTCAAAGCATACATTTGAAGTGCTGTGTTTGTATATCATAGATAAGTATGTCAAAACATGTCTGCTGTCGAGTAATACAGCAAGAGCTCTGTTATTTCGATGTTACGGATTTACCAAGGTGTTAAAATCCATTTTATGCACCAACTCCGTCCGACTTTCATCAATATACAGTGCTCTTTTATATTTCCACCAATTCAACGTCGCTTCGAATAAGCATTTTCCTACCGTTGGTGCAATTCCGTGCTTCAGTGTTACAATCACAGGAACATAAAGTTGTGATTTGTGTTCATTGCTGTTGTCCATAAAGTTGTTGCACCCATGTTATACTTTTGTAGGTACAGTTGTTGGTTTTAACTTGTTTTGTATGAATACAGCTGTTTCTTACTTAACTTTAAGGCATTCAGTTTTCATTGCGTATGGTTTACATATTTATACAGTTGTCTCGTATAGTTAACATATTTATACAACTACTTGCTATACTTAAAATACTACTTATAAAGCTACTTGCTATACTTGACATACCTATACAGCTACTTGCGATACTTAACATACTTACAGCTACTTGATATACTTAACATACTTACAACTACTTGCGATACTTAACATACTTACAGCTACTTGATATACTTAACATAGATACTTATAGATACAGCTACTTGCTATACTTAACATACTTACAGCTACTTGATATACTTAACATAGATACTTATAGATACAGCTACTTGATATACTTAACATAGATACTTATAGATACAGCTACTTGCTATACTTAACATACTTGTATAGACGATTCCTAGACCTATAAAGTTGCTTCAAATACTCACATAACATACACTGTTGTTTCATATACTTAACATACTAATGCAGTAGTGTTTCCATAAGCTTGATTTGATATACTTGTACAGTTGTTTCGTACATAATTACGTATAGGTACATGCTAAACTCACAGTACATAAGTACGTTGTAGTGCACAAGCTTCCCATTGAATTTTGTGTACTATTGACGACTGTGCACTTGGAAATTACAAATTATTCCGTCTACAAACTTTTGGTTTACTCACTAATAGTTGGAGAAATAAGAGATAAATTGCGGACGATAGAATTGAATTGAAAAGAAAGATGTTCTGAAGAGAAGTCCATGTTTTAATTTACTTCTCTCTCTCTCTATTTCTCTCCGTAACTCTTTATATTTCTGTCCCTAACTTCTTTCCATTTCTCTCCGTAACTCTCTTTCCAGTATTTCTCTCTCTTTAGAGAATTCCCAGCACAACATGGTTACTATACTCCTCGCCTCGGATGCACAACATATTCGTCGTACAGCGAAGTTGGCATTTGAGAAAATTACCCGCACAGATGGGCATATATTTTCTATAGTGTGAGAGAATTACTCAGAGAGTTACTCAAGCAGCTAACAATCGACTGGACAAACTCTATACTTTCAGTAGTCTTTGCGTGTTGAGAGTTTGCTTATCGTTATTTACTCTTGTTTCCCAACTCAAATCTATGACGACGACGAGGGAAACTGCGAGCGTGGAAAGTTTTCTGACTACACCTACTACCCATATAATAGCACTGGCTTCCGCTGAGTTTCTCCGCACGGAATGCTATGAAGGGAATCCAATGAGAGAGCTATTCTCAGAAGAAAACCCAGAGAGAAACTGTACATATACTACTATAAACTATACTTATATAGGCATTACTGTACATATGTAGTATACATTTGTGCAATGCATCATGCAGGATTTGAAAAGATACTAACGATATTTATACTGTATTTGCTTCTGAGAATACATTTTTAACCCCTACAATTCCCATTTATGTATCTACTGCATGAAAAACATTATTAAGAAACCTTGACGGACGTACTTTTACTATATTTACCGGAGGAAAAATAAGAAAAGTTCAGAACTTCATAAGGCTCCTCGTCAGGTAGTTATTGCTAAGTAAGCCGCATGACGGTGTTGATTTCCGAGTAATTACTATAGGGATACATATGTTTGCTTCAGTTTCTTATTTACTTTTGTATGTTACAAAATTTTCTGCGGGCTGAAATAGCAGTTGGAGAATTTGAAGCAATGCTTCTGCTTACGAAATAATGTACATATATAGATATAAAAATCTTAATTTTTCCTGACCTTTTGCATTCATTTCCTGTGTGAACTTAAATGCAAGTATTGGTCAAACAAACTTGCAAGGCAGTCGCATGACGTACAATGTTAATAAGTGGGGAATTGCGATTGTGTATAACATTGAGCTGAAAATTATAGTAGAACAAATTTAAAGTAAAATTAAAATTTTAAAAAACAATTTCCATGGGCCTAAAGGTTTAAAGTAAAATATTGGAATGAGGCTAAAGGTTAAGCCATTATAAAGACTAAACGTGTGAAGAGCGCAGTGATTATTATTGAGGTGCTGCAAATATATACTATAAGGTGTACGTACATATGTACCTATATGGTTGGCAGTTGTGGGGAATTTAGCGTTTGACTGACGGAGGAAATCAATAAAGATGGAGGTATAAATATATGTAAATTAAAAATTTGCTTGTCCCCTCTAGACCGCCTTAACGCCATTACCCGCGCCTATGCACATCCTTTATAGATTTACACGGAAAGACTTCGACGCCGAAGTTTGTAATTGCCTGCTTGTCTATTCTCCTGTAATTTGGTTATCTTATTGATCTCTGTCTGTATGAGGTCGATTCTCTTCTCCTTCGCCGCTGAACCCGCACAACTCTTCCGACTCCCTCGGGAACACCCACACGCTCTTTAAGCCTGACTTTTGTTTTAAACCTCAGCCTTTTATTTGACCATTAGACTTGAAGGAAGGCAGAGCGACGTAGACACGATTAGCATCTGTGGTCAGGTTTGAAACCTTGCTATTGGTTACCTTCTTATGTACGGACACATATGAAAGAATGGCTATATGCTATACATAGAAGGTATAAAAATTTAAAATTGTATGTACAACGGGGTTTTTTTAAGAGCGTTCCTTACTTCTTCCAACTCCTTTACTGTTGTTTTCAACCATTTTGAAGCTTTTTTGACTGTTTTACTGCTTGTTCTTTTTTGCAATCCAATGCTTTTATCCCAATTTTACTTCTATTTTCTACCATTTCAATGCTTTCCCCAATGTTTTATTGTTGCTTTAGCCCATTTCACAGGCGTTTTTACCTATCTTCTCTCTTTCGCTCAACGGAATTTTTGTCAAATTTATTTTTACAATTTGGAGCATTCTTTCTTGCTTGTGTCACAATAGCATACAGTTTTGACAGTTTAGTTTGCAATCGGAAAAATTTGCAGCTGGCAAACTGTGGTTAATTTAAATGCGACAATTACGGTTTTGGTAAATTTTCCTCAAATTTTCCTGAAATCATCATTTCCCGGCTGGTTACTTTTTATCCCTCACTTCTTTCAAAGACATTTCCCCCACACATAAGGCTGCAAGTACAGTATAAAAAGGGTCGAGTGTTCCAAATTAAGATTTGCTGGGACATTACACCGAGGCGTATGGTTATTATCTTTGATTTTAATTTCCACTGCAACCAAGCCCGTCTTTTTCGAAGCATTTACTATACTGCTGCAATGTTACCAAATGTGCGGAACAAGTATGTAATTACAAGTAATGGAGTAGAGTTTCTTCATAGGGAAAAGTACTCTATAAAGAATTTCTGTGTACATTAAAACACACGAGGCACATGTTTAAATAAAGTATACTTATATGCCTACTACTATATACTAAAAGCACAACAAGAAAGGAGTATTTGCGTTGACTCCGCGCTCTGTTTAAACAGTGAAATGCCTGGTTGGAAGTCCTGCTGTCGTAAAGACGGGCTGGGCTGGCTGGCTATGGGAAGGAGGGAAATATTTAGTAGGTGTAATTACTGTGAGCAGATGTTGGACAGAATGAATTCCAAGGACTCATAAATTGAAATTTTTCTTGTTTATGACAAACTTTATAAGGAATAATGGTGAGGCCTTATTGCCAGCAAAATACTCTTGCTCCTTTATTATAAGAATCCGCGCGAGGAAAGATTTAAGCAGAGGCCTTTAACTTGAATTTTATTATTTATGATTTTATGAATACTTCCAAGTGCTTGATGCTCCACGGAAAGAGTGAGAGGAAGATGAAAGATATATAAATGAAGAGACGGACAAGAGAGAGAAAAACCTGGAAAGGAGCTTGGCAGAGCTGGAAAATATAAGATTGAGGCAGAAGAGAATACAGAGCAGGAGGTTGGAATGGCAAAACTATAGAGAAGAGATTGAGATAGAAATTATAAAGAAGACGGGCAAAACAGTCGAAAATACTATAAAGGGAGAGACGAACTACATGAAATAAGATATATAAAGAGGAAAACTGGAGGAAATACTATGGAGAGAGAAATATTGTATGAAATTATATATAGAGAGAGAAAAATTGTATGAAATAATATGGAGAGAGAGAAAAATTGTATAAAATTATATGGAGAGAGGGAAAAATTGTATGAAATTATATGGAGAGAGAGAAAAAGTGTATGAAATTATATGGCGACAGAGAAAAATTATATGAAATAATATGGAGAGAGAGAAAATATGGAGAAAAAGATAGAGAGAAAGTATAGGACTGGAGATTGAGACAGAAAAACTTATAGAGAAAATGAAAGAGAGAGTAAGAAAAGGAGAAGAAACTATGAGGAAGATGACTAAAATACAAGGAATTATAAGGGGAAAAGGCTGGAGAAAGAGAGGCTATCTCATGATGAAAATTCCAGCAATTATGACTCCCGCCTGTTGAGAATGATAACAGCATCGGACCAAACTCCGCGCGCTTCATACGCTTTTAATAGCTTCACAAGAAAACAGCTTTGTGTGTCTCTGCATACATAAGCCACTCTTCTATAGCTTTTCATTTTTCCTAAGGACACGCGTAAGTTCTCCTATGTAATACTAAATCATACAGTACACCCTACATAATTACTGTTATACATTCATAAAAGCACAAGATATTACGCATGCTAAAATGCTGCCGATGTACATAAATTCCGGTCTATAGTTCAACATGGTGACACTTAACATACTTGTACTTACATATGTATACCATTATACTTGTACTGTATAGCATTACACATGTAGTATACTTATAGCATTATACATGTATTATATAGTCTTATACAAGTACTATATAGCCTTATACATGTACTATATAGTCTTATACATGTATTATATAGCATAATACATGTATTACATAGTCTTATACATGCACTATATAGCATTATACATGTACTACATATAGCATCATGTACTTACACAAGGTATGCTATACTTCAACTTACTCAAACTTACATACAACAAGCTCTTACACATGTACTTAAATGCATTTACAACTACACGTAAATATTAATAGGAATCCATATGGCATAATAAAAATCAACAAGAAGGATGATGCATATTAGTTTTCAAGCTTGGAGGACGAAGAAAGGAAGAAGAGCTTCTGGGAGTAAATGAATTCCTGGAGAGCGAGAGAGAAAAAGAGACAGGGACAACTGTAGAGGAAAATTAAGAAATAATGTGCATACATATGTTTACGTGAAAGTTAGTGGTACAACTTATTAAAGCTTTCCCCATCTAAAAGGTAGACGGTCCTCAGCCAGAATCATCTCTATTTAACAAGTATCAATTCAACAGAGAAGGAGTCTTTTCTCCGGCAAGCTCCCCAATAAGCACAAAAATATTCAAGTCAAATAATCCAGAAATAAATGCATATATACTCACATCCCTTTGAAATTCTATAGTCAGCGGTATTTTATTCCGGAAATTGTATAAGAATTGCTCTGCCTTTGTGGAAACATCGTAGAAGGAAGTAATACAAAAATCTATAAGGAAATGATATAGAAATCTGTAAGAGAGGAACATGGAAATGTGCAAAGAAATAAAATATAAATCTGTATTCAAGTATAATGATATAGTCCTTATATTCTTCCAAAGCTTTTATATCATTTTTTACATTTTATGATGAATAACACAAGAACAGTATATTTGTCAAGCGATTGCTGCAATATTCATCCATGTACTATATAGATATAGACATAGATATAGAGAAAGGGATGTTCCATAAGTACGGAATTGCGTAAGCAATAAAATTGTGCATGTAAAAGTAATGTTGAGTATACTTAACATATGTAAAATATACTTCTTTCAATGCCAACAAGCCTTTGCCGTACTCAATTTAGAATGAAATTGATTTTACTCCATTTTTCCCGGCTTCCCATCCCCCATGCCTAAAAATAGCTGGGATTGAATGTGTTAGACTGGAATTTGTTTGAATACAGATTTACTTTTAAATTATGCTCATCATTTAGAGGCTCACGATTATTACTTTCACTTTTCCGAAAATTTTCGCTCCTCCAAACCAAGTTTGTTGTAAATATTAGGGAGAGGAAGAGATACAGAGCAGTAATAAGTGAATAGGAAAAAAGTATGAGGGGAAGCGCAAAAGTGAACGCAAGTTGTAAGAAATCCTAGAAAAGGCAGAAAAGAAAAGGAGAGACATGAAGAAGAAAGGATTGTGTTTGAAAATTGTTTTACTCCAGACGGGCGGAAAGTTCTTTGATCTCCTGGCAGCATGCATAGATTGAATCCCTGGTTTGGTAGAACGGATGAATATCATCTATTAGTTATAATAGGACTATACGATACAATACACAGTTATACATTCCAGCAGATTTTATTGTGCAGTGTAATTTTGTATTGTGTAACGCACTGGTAGCTCTCTCCTCAACGAAGGAAGTATACTAAAGGGAAGTGATTTCACTACCGCGGAATTCAAATTTGCTGGAAAATTGGATTTCGGACTAATAATTTGAGGAAGGGGAATTTGGAAGATTGTGCATTTATGTATTCCGGGAAACAAATTTAATTTTTGCTTCCAATATTTCTATAATCTTTGCAAAATACTTTTAAGTTCATTTACCTTTATAGTAAATGCATGCAGTGAAGCCCCCGTGATTTTATTAAATTCCAGAATCTACATCTTTTTTCCAACAACTAAATTCAATTACATTAAATTACTTGAATACTTTCCGTAACTTTTACAAAGAATTAATTTGTAATAAATTTCAATTCTGTATTCAAAATTAATATTTTCCATTAAAAACAAAATTATTTTTAAAATCTTTATTTTGAACTGAAATTAAAAAAAATAAAATTTAATAAAATGTATTAAATTAGAAAGCTGTAAAAATTAATTTTTATTATTTAAAAACAAATTCAAAAATTAGAATTCTCTATATTAAATTCGTAAATGCAAAGGAAATCCTGTGTAATTACGTGTAAGTAATTCGTCTAGATCTACATTTCGGATCTAATAGGCTTGTCATGCCAGATAATGGTTAAAATGGGAGAGTAGTAATTGT